>CAXIVM010000982.1:0-11000 GCA_964035705.1 Porites rus
GACCAGAGGATTTGAGACCAAGCTTTTTTAAGCAGAACAGGTTCAACTGATAGATATATATGGTTGTCGATCTAAAGGTCCTAGTCAGCAGTGTGTATGACGATGACCCGGAACACATCAAAATCTCATTTGGCGAAAGTTTTTTCTCGAGTTGGCGAAAGAAATTCTTTTTTTGGCGAAAGATCTGGCGAAAGATTAAATATGTACTTTTGTATGAATGTTCATTTGCTTTCTGAACAGCTGGTGGCAGTGACTCAGAAGCTAGATGAGCTGTGGAAGTTAGATAACCTGCTGCTGCTGCGGCTGCTACTACTACTACTACTACTACTACGACTACCACTACCACTACCACTACCACTACCACTACTACTACTACTACTATTATACTACTACTACTACTACTACTACTACTACTACTACTACTACTACTACTACTACTACTACTACTACTACTACTACTACTACTACTACTACTATTCCTGCTCCTGCTTTGGGGGGTGGCTTTGCCACAAAACTTTACCCCGCAAAAGGCGAAAGTTTGGCGAAAGTTCAGCTCAAGATTGGCGAAAGTTCACCCTGCCACATCTGACCCCCAGCCCATTATGAGTAAGTTTGAGTGACCGGCTACTACAGTGATTCTTGCAATTTTGATTCTTGCTGACACCCAGGAGAAACAAGAGACGTACAGGGTGTCAACAGTTAAGTAGAAGACACATGCTGACAAACAGTGAAGTTTCTATTTTGTGTTTGCCAGTAAAGAAGAAGCCATTGACGTGAACAAAACACAACATACATGGCACACATAAATACAACGTACTTCGGCGAAAGATAAAACGCAGGAAGGCGAAAGTTTGGCGAAAGTAAATTTTTTTTGGCGAAAATGACGGATGCCGGATAAAGGAATTTAGATCAACTCCCATATACACGGTACCCCCGGGTACCTACCTTTGGGTGAAAACACTGTATTTTACAGTTTTGTGCTGATTTTTTTTTCTCTCTCTCTCTCTCTCTCTGCTCACCTTTGTAGTGTTTTGTTTTTTGTTCCAATACACATACATTCAAAACAGTTTTTGGTATTTTGGTTTTCCTTGCAACACCCAAATACCAAAATACAAAAACTGCAGACCCCATGGCCTGACCTCAGCCACTTTGGAGACATAGGGCTATGCAGTATTGTTAAACAACAATACCAACATATAGAAACTGCAGAGCACATAATTGAACGCCGTTTTTTTGCTTGACTCTGTTTGTAATTGGATTGAGCCTTTTTTATTGGTTGTTTAATCAGGCATTTTAAATATCAATCGCAAACTAGCTTTTAAAACACAAATGCATTCATTTGTTGTTTTTGGTTGTAAAAAAAGAGCCGTTATGCTTTACATAGTTTGTTTTAACTTGATCTCAAATAGTTTTAATATATGCTTACTTGCATTTCGAGCATTGTGTTTAACATTTTCTCTTTACAGTTCTTTGACAGGTGACACCTTGTAGCCACATATAACTTGATGTATTTTCAAACTTTTCAACTTGTTTGCAAACAGTCTTTATGTAGAAATGATTATTCCCAGAGATCCAGAACAACAGCTTTTGGAATGAAAGCTTATATTCCAAGGTTTTTAATAGCACAAATGTTCAGGAATAAAGACTAGATACGGTGATGCATGCAAAGCACAGTCCAATCTTTTAAGCGATTCTGGCTCTGGTAGTAAAGGACGAAACAGACAGAGGCTGGAGTTTTTGTGAGCCCTCTCTGGTGTGCACGCTCCCGGCTCTGCGAGCGTCTGTTCGTTTCACTTCTGTCATTTTGGGCCATAGTGGCTGACAGCTCAGAAGTGAAAAAGTCAAATGGCCAGTCAGCCGTCCATAAACCTGCAAAATCTAGACAGCTTCATTCAAGGATGCTAGTGGTTAAAAATTCAATGCACGGAAAGCAAATCCTCTGTTCGCCAAATAGACTATTGCACTTCTTGCAGCTATAGTCATGGAGGCCCCTGCGGGTGTAGTAAGAGGAATCCCAGAAGCTTCAAACAATCTCCCAATGCCCAACTCATCTCTCCAGATCGTGAAAGCTGCTGAGAAATAATTCATGCAGGAGGAAAGTGGGAAAGGTAGAGTGAAAGCAGCTGTGTGGGAAAAACAAACAGCGAGAACCCATCCAATGACAATACCGGACGCCAGCAAAAGCCATGGGTGGGTGGATCGGGCAATTCAGGCTTCAAGGCCTAGCTCAGCACGTAGATGCCCACACAAAGCCCTTTGTCGTTCCTTGTTTGCCTTGGAGACTGCAAGGCCTTCATTTTTGAGGACGCCAGCCAAGTCCGGCCCTTCCATGTCGCCGACGGTATTCTCGAGCTGTTGCCAGGAACTAAATTCAACGTCTTTGGGGGGGAGATCGAGCATGCGTGCCGCAAGTTTCTGCTGAACCTTGCTCAACGACTGGTCTTCCTTGGGCCCACCATCGCCGCCTGTGGCTTTGGAAGGCGCAGCAGAGAATTGTTGCGCAGCTCTCGGCTTCTGCTTGTTCGATTTTTGACTTGAAATTGCGGAGCTCATCAAGTTCCGATTTCACTTTGCGCCATTGTTTGTTCTTCGGCTTTTCAGGTGTAGACTCTGGCGTCACATCCGAGCTGGACGCAGGCTTTTTCTTCCTGCTCCTTTGCTGTTCCATTTCTTGCAAACCAGCAACATATCCAGCTTCCCACGTGTAGCTGCTATCTGGCGGAAGGAGTCAGAGCGAGAGCTCTGCTGCTGACCCCACCCCTTGCCATATCCATTCCAGCCTGCAAGACCAGGCCCTACGGAGCACAGCAGCAAACACATCAGCAAGGCGCATCGGGCCATGGCAAGCTGGACTCTCACTGTGAAGAACGAAGCGCTGTGCTGGCATCAACCAAGAGCTGCCGGAAGGCAGGGGTCCTAACGCAAGTGCGAAGAAACAAGATGACTTCACGGAACGGCTGACGGAAGGTGGTGAAAACTACGGCAGAAATCTTACGAGGGGGCCACCCGTGTTTTGCAAAGTCCAGAAGTACGTGCATCATTCTAAGCTTAGCGGACTGAACAGATGACGAATCCACGCAAGACCTACGCAGAGCATTGAAGAAGAGAGGCCTTGGGCAGCTAAGGTGAGTACCCCATGGCGGTGGGACTGTACTTCTTTGCAATCCAAGACCATATCAAGGTAAGGGAGTCCTCAGCACCACCAGCCTCAAAACTGACCGTATAGCAGCTCTGACGCCACGCAACCAAACAAGTTCTACACCAACGCCCGCTAGCAAGGATCACATCATCAATGTACCTGAGGTGTTGGCAAGACGGCTCGTATGAAGAGTTGCTCAAAGTAAAACCAGACTCATTTCTTTTACTGGAAACCCTTTTGAACCATGCTTCTTCTTGGGATGTCAACAAAGCACTGGTAGCAGCTTTGCTACACAAACCACCAATAGGGACACCGTGCATTCTTGCAAGCCCAAAGGTAACGAAAGGAACTGCCAAGGCAGCGCGAAAACACAGTAGCAAAGTGTGGAAATCAAAGAAACAAAACTTGGAGAGCGGGTTTGGCGCATCCGCTGTCAAGAAACCGCTCCGCTTTTTTGCTTTCCCGACATATACATCACGCCAACCAGCGCTTGCAGCTTTCACAAGGGTGTCACCTAAAGCCTCTACGGCAATGCCTGGTTCAACTTCTTCATAAAATTGGTTGGCGTCAGTGATGACACCTACCAACGCAGGTTTCAGATGGGAACATCTATCACAGAAGTTGTGAGAGCTCGAAGGCTTTAACTTTATGTAAACGCCGGGCGGCGTCTTCAAGGCCCCATACTTCTGCTCCGGGCGACGCTTTCCTAATCGCAAGGTCAATTGCACGATTCATGCGTCTCCAAGCAAATTTTTTGAGCCTTTTACTGTATGAGCAGATTTTCCTGGCGCAAGAACGCCTGGCCTTATCACACGCTCTGCCCACTTTGTCACCAACGATAAAGCATTTACTCTTAATCGCGACATACCCTCTGGGGATCAACCACACGCCAGAAACAATGCCAAATCTGCGTGCCAGTTTTGGACCAAGGATGCCTAACAAGCGAGCTGCAAGCAAGCTGTTCGCTTCGATTGGGGACAGGGCGCAAGCGACCAAGAGGTCGACGACGCAAGGAAAACCATGCATAAAACATGGTAGGCAACGACAGGCATGCCCCAGGCAATGTGCTTCAGTTTGTCATCAGGGGTGACTGCGCCATCTTCAACCATGCTTTTCATAGGCGCGTAAATATGTTGGGACCTGTTTTCCTTCTTTTTCAAGGCGCAAAACTGTCTGTCACGGTTCATTGCAACACTAATGTCAACGGAGCGCACAGACTTGGCAACACTGGTAAGGCCACATTTCGCAAAACACTGCTTGGTCTCTTTGCACATCAAAGAAGCCTTTTCGCGTTTCGACAATGGTCCTTGCGGGCACAGAAGCTAACTGGAGCAAACTGGCTTGGCCAGCGTGTTGGTTATGTGTCCATTGATCTTTCCAAACAGGCGTCTTAGAGAAAGCAAACCTGGTCTTGGATTTAACCCACCGCCTTTCGGCCTTAGAAAGGTCCGCTTTGTCAAGGGCCTGCCAGACAACCTGTTTAACCGCATGTAGGCAAGCAAGGCCCACCACTTTAATCAGAATTGTTTTTGCTGGTAAACCTTTCACCTCAAGATAGGCTGCCACCTTTCCCAAGACAATTCGCCTTTGCGCAGGAGCTGGCAAAGACTTGGCAAGTTGTGTCAAAGCATGTCCCAGAAAACCACGTGCCCAAGAAACTTCAAGGCGTGTCCACTCAACAACTGCATCCGATTTTGCAAGCCAACGGGCAAGAAGGGGCGCGTGCTGAACATCATAAACATTCACAGGACCAAGCAAACCAGTCATTGCAAACATGCTACGCAAACAAACCAAGTAAGCAGCATGAAACGCTCGAGGGATTGGAGTTGGACCACGCGGATCATTACCGCGTGTTTTTGCGCCCAAGCGGTCATGGCTATGCTGTATGCGCCGTTCAGTTTTCCTGATGCCACACTGAGCATCCAAGGATGTGAACGCTTTGATCAAGTCAGGCTGGTTGCGCGCAGTTTTAGGCGGCCTTTGTCTGGGTTTTCGGGCGCGCTCTTGTTTTGGCCTACAAAAACCATTGGCAATGGGACAATGTGTCTTAATGTCATACCACTCCATCCTGTCCTTGGAGCCGCATCTGGCCAAAATAAAGCAGCAAGCCTCTGGCGGGTATCTTCTAGCCATACGGTACTGCAGTTTCTTACCCTCTTTGGCATTGGGACGGACAGTGTTGTACAAATGTTCCAAGAGACGCATTGCAGGACCGCCTTCTTGGCTACAACTTCTCCGGCTTAACTTAGCGATCCCGGTGTACCGAAAATGCGAAGAAAACCATTGGTACATACCCATGCCATCAGATTTCGCCCGCAACGCTTTCTTTTGCAAACCCAAAGAGGCACTGATTATCTTGCTATCTGGTCGTGCAAAAATATCGCACAGATCACTCGGAAGAGTCCTCATCACTTGCGGGCCGATTTTGGTCATGTAATGTCGCTTCAACCAAATTGTGCCCCTAGCAATCAAGAACAAGCACAGCAACAAACCAACAGCGCTATTGCATCTTCTGCTTTTCAAGTGAGGCGGGCGCAACACACATTTCGTTGACAAGATCCCAGGCGCAAGCTGTCGGCTGGTCACGTAAAAGTTCTACATGCAAACGGGCAAACACTGACTGAGTCAAAAGCTTGCCAACGGACAATCGCTGAAATTTGCTCAGGAGCGGTTCGGCAATTTCTAGTCTTTGTTTGTTGTCACTGCAAGCCATCGCCGAGCGCAATGCCATGGCTGCCAAGCCATGTCACTTGGTGACAATTTGTCCATGACGTGCCGCGACTCAGAACAAGCCAGCGCATCAAACAACAATCAAAAACACGGAGATATGAAGAGAATTGACAGAATTTATATGTAAGAATAAGGTGGACGAGATTGAGAAGGGAGGGCCATTTAATTTTGTTTTTTTGGTGTCCTTTTTTGATTTGTTGTTTTTCGTGGCTTCTGGCTTCTGGCTTCTGTGGCTTCTGGCTTTTGTGGCTTTTGGCTTTCGTGGCTTCTGTGGTTTTTGGCTTTTGTGGCTTATGTGGCTTTTGGCTTTTTGGCCTATCCATCTATATATCTGTCTATATCTATCTATCTTTCTTTCTTTCTTTCTTTTTGGCAGCTGTTCTCCTTTCTCTTTTTGCATTTGCTTTTCCTGTTGTTTTCGTTGCAGAGACGAAACCAAACAAGGAAGCAAGCAAGGAAGCAAGCAAGCAAGCAAGCGCGAGCTGCTCACCTTTGGATCTGGTGTGCTGCTGGGGGGGGTGCACCAACCCCCCCCGCGCCACGAAATCTGCACTTCATCCCCGGCGCCCGCGCCTGCCACGAAATCTGCACTCCAAGGCTCACAAAGTCCTGCGCCTGCCACCAACTCTACACTTCCACATCCACAAAGTCCTGCATCTGCCACGAAATCTGCGCTTCAAGGTCCACAAAGTCCTGCGCTTGCCACGAAATCTGCACTCCAAGGGCCACAAAGTACTACACCTGCCACGAAATCTGCACTTCAAGGCCCACAAAAAGTCCTCCGCCTGCGACAAAATCTGCACTCCAAGCACAAAGTCCTGACCTGCCACCAACTCTGCACTTCCACATCCACAAAGTCCTGCACCTGCCACGAAATGTGCTCTGCAAGGTCCACAAAGTACTGCACCTGCCACGAAACACGAAAAATCCAAAAAAAGAAACAAAATAATCCAAAATTAAGTCGCGGCCCATTGAGAAGTGGCTATTCCCAGAGATTGAGAAGAACGGATTCAAAGTCATTTTTTGCTTAGGGTTTCTAAAATACGTCTTGAATATAACACAGTGTTTTTGAATACCAAATGCAGTCTTTCATTCCCCACCTGTCAGGAGAGGGTTGTTAGATTTTATGTCAGCCCCATCTCCTTCCTTCCTTCCTTCCGTCCGTGTCCGTGTCCGTGTCCGTGTCCGTGTCCGTGTCCGTGTCCGTGTCCGTCCGTCCGTGTCCGTCCGTCCGTCCGTCCTTCCGTCCTTCCTCCCTTCCTCCCTCCCTCCCTGCCTGCCTGCCTGCCTTCCTTCCTTCCGTCCTGCCTTCCTTCCGTCCTTCCTTCCTTCCTTCCGTTCCTTCCGTCCGTCCTTCCTTCCCTCCCTCCCTCCCTCCCTCCGTCCTTCCTTCCTTCCTTCCTTCCTTCCTTCCTTCCTTCCTTCCTTCCTCCGCCGGATCTCAACCACGACCATCCACGCCCAGTGTTCCCTGCCGGACCTCAACCACCATCATCCACACCCACTATTCCCTGCCGAACCTCAACCACGACCGCAGTTTTCCCTGCCGGACCTCAACCAGCCCAGTGTTCCCTGCTGGACCTCGACCGCAGCACACAACCACAAACGCAACGACAAACACACAACCACAAACACAACCACAAGCGCAACCACAAACACACAGCCACAAACACATCTACAAACACACAACCGCAAACACACAGCCACAAACACATCTACAAACACGCAGCCACAAACGCACAACCACAAGCACACAAACGCAAACACACAACCACAAACACACAACCACAGACACGCGCAACCACAAATACACAACGACAAACACACAACCACAAACACAACTACAAAGACAACAATCGCAAACACACAACCACAAACACAACCAGAAGCACAATCACAAAGGCACAAGCACAAACACACAAGCACAAACGCAACCATAAACATACAATCACAACACAACCACAAACACACAACCACAAACGCAATCAGAAACACACAATCACAAGCGCCACCACAAACACGCAACTACAAACACAACTACAAAGACACAATCGCAAATACACAACCGCAAACACAACCACAAACACACAACCACAAACACACAACCAGAAACGCGCAATCACAAACACGCAACCACAAACACACAACCACAACACACACAACCACAAACACAACAAACACAATCGCAAACGCGCAACTACAAAGACACAATCGCAAACACACAACCACAAACACAACCACAAACACAACCACAAACACAACCACAAACACACAACCACAAACACACAACCACAAACGCACAAGCGCAAACGCACAACCACAAACACAACCAGAAACACACAATCACAAACGCGGAACCACAAAGACAACCACAAGCACACAACTACAAACGCAACTACAAAGACACAATCACAAAGACATAACCACAAACACAACCACAAACACGCAACCACAAACACAACCGCAGACACAAGCAAAAACAAACAAAAAGACAGAATCACAAGCGCAATCAAAAACACACAACTACAAACACACAACCACAAACACACAACCGCAAACACACAACCGCAAACACAACCACAAACACACAACCACAAACACAACCACAAACACGCAACCACAAACACACAACCGCAAACACAGCCACAACACACACCCACAAACACAGCCACAAACACAGCCACAAACACAACGACAAACACACAGCCACAAACACGCAACCACAAACACACAACCACAGCACACGACCGCAACCGCAATCGCAAACACACAACCACAAACACAACCACAAACACGCAACCACAAACACACAACCACAAGCGCGCAACCACAAATACACAACCACAAACACACAACCACAAATACACAACACAAACACACAACAACAAACACAACCACAAACACACAACCACAACCACAGCCACAAACACAGCCACAAACACAACCACGATCACAACCGCAAACACGCAACCGCAAACACACAACCACAAACACAACCACAAACACACAACCGCAAACACAGCCACAAACACAACCGGAGGACCCAAGCAAAATCGAGAACCACAAAATTCACCATAGCGTGGGAGCAATCAGTTGGAAGATATGCCAGAGTGATTGGGGTCGGATGCACTTCCACATCTGTTGGCGCAGCTGTTTGCAAGACTTGAGACAGGCAACATCCCACAGCAAGTATAGTACATAATATTACTACTACTACTACTACTGCTGCTCCTACTACTACTACTACTACTACTTCTACTACTACTACTACTACTACTACTACGGCGACGACGACGACGAGGAGGAGGAGGAGGACGACGACTACTACCACTACTACTACTACTACTACTACTACTACTACTCGGGCCTCGGAAGCTTCTAAATTTCGGGCCCCGAAGCTCGGGCCCCGAACTGTGCACTACTATTGCTACTACTACCACACTACTACCACTACTACCACTACCACTACCACTACCACTGCTGCTACTACTCCCACTACTACCACTACTACCACTTCTACTACTACTACTACTGCTGCTGCTGCTACTACTACTACCCTGGCTTGAAACCCGGTGTTTGACTCCAAGGCAAATGGCTCAAATTTCCAGCTGTCGTGCTCGGTGCTGGAGCACTTTCAACAACCTTTGGAGCCATTGGATCCCTGGAACTCCTTCATGGCTTCCGAGGCGAAGAACAAAAGCTGCCGCAGCTCAAATCCTCCTCCTCAACCTCGGCCGCTCGGGGCTCCGCTACCAATGTGTATTGCGCACACTGGTGCGGGCCCCTGGCCTCCCTCCACCAAACAAAGCAGCACACTCTTTTTCATAAGCTCTCAAGGTCGTCCTCGACCAATACACTGCTTTCCACAAGCGGTCGTCGAGCGGTCGTCCTCGACCTTTGCCAAGCTTCCACGAGCGGTCGTCCTCGACCAAGGGCACCGAACTCGGTGCTCACCACACTAAGCCCCCTGACTTTCGAGCCTAATGTGTCGGTCAACCCAAATGCACTGCGCACAGTGAACCCACAACTGGACAAATCGAGGTTGGTTTCGGCGCGAAATAACAATATACATGTTTAAATATACCTAGTGACAATAGATTTGATACAGTATATGGCCTGTTTTGTATGTGCGATTCAAACAACGATGTCCAAGGTGATGGGGACCGTCGAAGGGAGGAGAGATATGGCAGCCGCGATAGAGGCCGTGAGGATCGCCGCTATGAAGACCGGAGAGGTAGCAACTACAACGAGACAAGCAAATCACCTGCAAACAGAGCGTTTCAATGGCAGGGTGATCAATGTACCACAGTGAGACAGAAAATGACAAAGACAAAAACTGACCAATCTTGTTTGAAAACATACCATTTGGAGTGGACAAAGGACAGCGTTAGAATTGCCTCCGACCCTGTTGCTTTGAATTAGGGAAAGGGGAATGAATGAATGGCTAAGATTTCTGGTGCCCCACACGTATTTGTTGTGATACATATGGATACTTGTTGTGGTTCTTATTGGTTCTGATGCTTATGTTCTCAGACTCATAATGTCGTTGTATTCATACAAGGCAAAGGGCGAGATGGCAAAGGTAGAGATGATCGAGATGGCCGTGATGGTCGATATTCCTACGAGGAAAGATGAAATGGGAATGAAGATTGCATGACACACAAAGTGTTCTAAGGATGTTCATTTTGTTTGTCTCGGGGGTAGTCCGTGACAGAAGAGGCAAGTAACAGCTCACAAGTAGCTCAGACTTCTTCGCATCATCAATGTTGTTCCTACTGCAGATTCTATGCAAACTTTGAACCGCCAGAATCGCAGGACCGACATGGGGGTGGCTACGACAGAAGGGACGACGATCGAAGACGGAGTCCAGCTGAGGCAGCTGCCTAAGACTTGAGACTTGAGACAAATAAGAGTGAACAGATGAGAATATATTTCCCCAATAGCCATGCTATGGGGTCTTGCAAAACTAATAAGCGGACGGGCGCCGTCGGGTCACCGTCAGAGCTGGTGGGCGGATGGTGTCCCGGTCATTTTTTGATGGTGTCCCGGTCATGTCCCGGTCATGTTGTGATGGTCTGTTTTGATGGTGTCCGTTGTGATGGTGTCCCGGTCATGTTGTGGTCATGTTGTG
>CAXIVM010000983.1:0-24315 GCA_964035705.1 Porites rus
CACAATACCTCGTACATCCGCAGTGCACATTACTCTCCCACACCTCTCTCCCACCCCTCTGTTGTGTAATTCTGATATAATTCCTGACAAGGCCATGTTGTAGAAGCTATTGAGACTCTGACTGCTTTGTGCTTTAGAAACTTAAGATTCGTAAAGATTCATATGTGGGGTTATCCGGTCCTTTATTTTTTGTCTTTCACCTCGCTTGTGATGGCATAACCGCACGCCCATCTCACATATTGACTCTCCATCTACCCATCCATCTATCCATCGATCCATCCATCCTTCTATCTATCCATCGATCCATCTACTAGATGGACGCGCTGCACAGAATTGGAACCCCTGCCTAGATCCAAATTGTCTTGGAGACCTTCGAGACGGTGGGCAGTGCCACTAGGCGCACAAACATTGGTACATCCGTATATATAAATATAGAGACTGATGTATATATAGTGCCAGTAACTAAGAATGGCTCCGCACTTTCCAAACGAAAATGTCCTGAATTTAGAACGCCGCATTTTTCAAAAAGATGGGGCAACTTAGAATGGCCGCGTGGATAAGTGGTGTGGGGCCATTCTAAGTTCCAGACCCTAAGTGAGTGGTGCAAGCAAAAAACAGGCAGCAAGAGTATTTTTCCCGTGTTCGCTCTGGTCCCTTTGATATCCTGCGTAGGATCAGGCCATCAATTGCACACTGCTGCCGCGTTTGGTCAGAAACCCATGATAGATATATATACTTATATTTACGCACAAAGATATTTACAAACAGGAGAAACAGTGAAAACAAGCAACGAGAACTGAGAAACATCGTCTGAAATGGCCTGCATTTACGCCACCTCAGTCACATCTTGAACTTTGCAAATTTCACCGTTTGCCGCAAACTTTGCAACAAAGCGGAGAAGACATGCTACATATAAATAACAGGTCATGCTAAATTGTTTTGATTTCGGCTAAATGCGCGGAGAAGGGTGCGTCAGAAAGGAACGCTGCGTAGCGTAGCACAAATTTCGACCATGTTCAAGCTGTTTTGCATATTTTCCTCACAAACGCTATGATTTTGAGGGACATGCCAAGTTGCCTTGATTTCGGCTAAACGCGTGCAGAAGGGTGCGTCAGAAAGGTACTCCGCGTAGCAAAATGCTGACATGCCAAAAAGGCCATTTCGTTGCGTATACGCGGCAAAACGGTGAAATTTGCAAAATTCAATATGTCACTGCGCGGACTTTTGGGGTATCTGGTTGGGTGTTAATTTTTTCCAAACGGACATTCTAAGTTTCAGGCGGTCACTATATTTAAGATATATGCGATGGGGGTCTTTGCGGATGATACAACCTCCTCCTTGGTGCGCTATTCTACTCCTACTTCACCCGAACAAAAATCAGTAAGAGCAGGAAGAGATTACACTGAATGGCTAACCTTTCACGTAAAGTACATCCGTCCATTGTGCTTTGTCTTCCTCCACTCTATCCGAGCCACCTGGCAGGTGCGGGGTGTTAGATTTTATGCGTCCTCCTTCTCCTTCCCCGCCAGACCTCAGCTGCCAGCTCCGGATGGCAGCGTTCCCTGCCGGACCTCAACCGCGAGCTCCGACTGGCAGCGTTCTCCGCCGGACCTCAACCGCCAGTTCCGCTCGGCAGTGTTCCCCGCCGGACCTCAACAGCGAGCTTTGGTGGGCAGTGTTCCCCGCCAGGCCTCAACGACGAGCTTCGGCGGGCAGTGTTCCCGTGTTCCCCGCCGGACCTCAACCGCGAGCTTCGGCTGGCAGTGTTCCCGCCGGACCTCAACCGCGAGCTTCGGCTGGCAGCGTCCCCCGCCGGACCTCAACCGATATGCCAGATAGAATGCCAGAATGAATGGCAGAAGAGATGCCAGAAAG
Organism: Porites rus; assembly: GCA_964035705.1. Classification (NCBI taxonomy): domain Eukaryota; kingdom Metazoa; phylum Cnidaria; class Anthozoa; order Scleractinia; family Poritidae; genus Porites; species Porites rus. Next base: position 1,876 of record CAXIVM010000983.1, read on the forward strand.
AATGTCAGAAGATATGCCAGAATGAATGTCAGAAGGTATGCCAGAGAGAGTGTCAGAAGATACGCCAGGGAGAATGCCAGAGTGAATGTCGGAAGAGATGCCAGAAAGTGCCAGAAGATATGCCAGAAAGAATGCCAGAAGGTATGTCAGAGAGAATTTCAGAAGATACGCCAGGGAGAATGCCAGAATGAATGTCGAAAGACATGTCAGAAAGAATGCGAAAAAGAATTCCAGAAGATATGCCAGAAATAGTGTCAGAGGATATGCCAGAAAGATTATCGGAAGATATGCTAGATAGAATGTCAGAAGATATGCCAGAAAGCATGTCAGAAGATCATTACCCTTTCCTCAAAAGGGGCGTCGAAAATTGTAAGTTACATTTCCCAATGTGGAGGGCCTCAAAAGATGTAATTACATTAACTTTGAGGTGGCCTCAAAAAAACAACTTACAGTTTCGATGCTCTCAAAAATGTAAGTTACTGTTCTGAGGCACGGTGGGGCGCTTACATTTTTTGACACCCCCTATTGCATCAACAAAGAAGAACAGGAAACACACCCGGAGCAAACTGCCAAGAAACAGGAACATACGTGTTCCCACTCAAGACCCCAAAGGAAGGCAACAAAGCGAAACCCAAACATAACAGAGGATCATCCACATGCTACACAACAAAGGAGAGGTCATTCTAAGCTGCCTGTTCCATTGTGCAGGAGAACAGGGCTATTCAATGCTGTTTGATCCCTGGTTGCTTGCCCCCTGCTCGCGCTTCGTGGAGTCGCTTGTGTGTGATTTTCAGTATGCTAAAGTGTAATTAACCCAGTTCCTTGTTTAGGTCTGCAGCCGCACTACGTTTTGAGCTCGTTGCCAGGAAATTGTGCCATCTGTACATCTGAGGTCCGGACAGGTGAGCGAACGACAAATGATATCAATCGCTACATGAGAAAGATCAGAAGCGCAAACTGGGCCACATTACTATAAAGAGGCCAGCAAGCATGGTGCGAGAGCCCAGGTCTGAATCGGACACGGCCCGACTGGCTTTGTCAATGATGTTTGATGCGGATGGGACATATTCAAAAAAATTAAAGCATTGCAAATCGGCTGCTAGCGCCCAAGTGAGAGCAGTGATGTCATTCAGCACAGATTCATCGGACCAGCCCCCGATCATGCTGCCTAGCGCCGACTGGTTGTCTATGAAGAACAGCACCAGTTGTCCAGAAACATGGGGCTGCCATGTCAGAAGCAAAATGGATGGCCCAACCGCTTCAATTCTGTGGATATTTTGATTTCCGCCCCAGCGGTGGAGAAGCATAGCGCAGCAAAACTCCGTGCTGCGATCCAAGAAAGTCAAAGATACTGCCACCTTGCCAAATCCCTCGCCATCTGAATAAGCCACCAAGAATTGCGAAGTCGGTGACCGAGCAATTGCTCGCGGAGGCAAGCAAGAAAGGCGCGAAGACCACCACTGCAGCTGCGCCCGCAGAACCGGAGTGAGGCTGAACGTCTGCAGGCCAATTGCATACTGCCGGCGCTTAAGCGCAGACAATTGGGCGCGGCCGAAGCGACCAAACGCCGCGACCACGGCAAAACCCAATTTGCCCCGCAAACGAGCGGCGTGGCCAGGACAAAGGAGATCGCTAGCAAGAATGCTTTGAATGTCTTCTTGTAGGCTTGCAACACGGGAGGGTGCGACCTGGAGTAAGCCACGCTCATCATTCAAGGTCCAGAGCACACCCAACGACTCAAACTGCGGTACTGCTTTGGGACAACACTTCTTTGCGTCCAGCTTGAGGCCAAAGACTTCCATGAGATCTAGCCAAGCTTGTCGGCCGCTATCAGCACAAAAAGCAGGCTCAACACCATTGGTGTCATCCACATAGTCAAGCAGCAACAAAGACAAATAGCGCCACGCTATTGTCATGAGCAAAGACACCAAGCGGCCCCAATTTGTTGGAGAGCGGCGAGACCCAAAAGCCAAGGCCGTCAGGACCCCAACCATCACCTGGTTTTTCTTGCAATCCCATGAAGCAATGCCTTGGAATTTGTGCTGCGCAGGACTGATGGCAATCTGCCGATAGGCTGCTTTGAAGTCGGCTGTGTAGCCTGCCAAGTCAGTGGCTGCGGGAAAAATTTCACGCAGACAGCGCACCAAGGCCAAAACATGTTCGATGCCGTGCGGGATGTACGTTTCAAAGTCTTCGACTGTGTTGTTCAAAAGGCTTTCGGACATGTCATCAATATTGCGACACTTGCGCGTCGGCTGGGCCCCATGATGCTCCCAAATTGGGAAGCGCCTCGAAACCACTGCCACCCATTCTGGCAGCGCAGAAGCTTCCCAAGGGCCGAGCATGAGGCCATCATCCAGTTCCTGTTGCGTTTTCTGCAGACTGGCCCTGTCCAATTCCAAGTCGCCTGAGGACCGCACTGAAGCGAGCAAACGCTGATTCCTCTGAGGTGCTTGTTGGAGTTGCTCCTGCACACTCATTGAAGGTCTGGTTGCTTTGAGCGGCATGACAAACGAATGGGCAGCACGGCCCACAAAAGGCAAACCAAGGCTGAAGTCCAAGTTGAAGAACACATCTTGAGAACCTGCTTCAGCGGCTCATACATGTATCAAAGGCAGGTGCCAGCTGCCAATGATGGCTTCCCCGCTGGGGTGGAGGGAGCGACGCCAGCTTGATTGAAGGCCGGCCAATTGGTCTGCCAAGTGCCGGATACGCCCCATCTGCGCTGCGCGCCACTCAACGATGGCAGGCCCCATGCGATGAACTCGCTCCACTGCGACAAGCAAGGCCGGTGGCAGAGCAGGAAGCTGGGCCAGGGATGGCGCAACCCAAAACAAGCACGGCGCCAATGTTCATCGGGCTGCAAATTATGGGGCAGAAGCGGCGGCAAAGCTCTACCAGTCGGCTGCAAGCCTGTTGAAGCCATCAATTGAGTTGCCGCCAAAGCCCGGCCGCGGGAAGGAGCGAAAGACCCGTCCTGCGATTTGAAGCCCAAAAACCTTTCGGGGTCAGGGCCAAGCCGCAAAGCCAGGGAGGCCGGAAAAGGATGCGCCAGAGCAGGAATGCCCAGAGCCTGCGCTGACCCGGCACTCTTCTGACGTGACTCAAAAACTTGCTTTGTGCAACTTTCTTCACAAATGCCAGAAGCTGGCCGGTCTGGCACCGGCTCTGAAAGAGGAGCTGCAGCTCAAGAACCACCCTTGCGGCGGTCAACCCTCCGATGCGGCTTGCCACAGCCCTTGATGTCACAAATGTGTAGGCGATTGTGGGAGCATTTGTCGCCATCTTTGCACTTGCCAGAATTCCACAAATGACAAATGGCAACACCTCCCTTGGACTCCTGGATCTGGTAGGTGGGCTCGCGTTCCTTCTCAGGCTGCTTGCGCTTTTGGCCTGCTGCTGGCACATCAGGGCCGTACTGCCACGCCCCTGCAAGCTCGGACACGCTGGTTTTGATGGCCTCGCCGAGAGTCAAGCCTTCAGGGCCCCTGGTCAACTCGACCCAGCACAAGCGATGGCGCTGCTCAATGTCTGCGACCACCTGCAGACTAGGCGCCCGAGGATGCCACAACTTCTCCTCCACCAAGTCCAAATAGTCATCAGCCGTCTGCTTCGAGCACCAGCCATCTACGCCCACAAGGACGTAGGCATTCATGAGGACGGTGAGCGACAACCAGAAGCCATACGCAGTGGCTGTCAAATCAGCTCCTTTGGCGACGCCGTGCTCCAAGAAAATGCCACTGCCCAAGCTCTGGCCTGGCAGGGAACGAAATGACAAAGCAATCGGGCGGGAAATCACCACCACACACTGGTAAGGCGACAGCAAACTTCCACAAAACAAACTTTAAAACAAAAACCGGAGACACTCTGCAACAGCAAGTCAAGTTGAATCTTGCCACACTTGAGAAGGTTGCTCCGTGGAGCTTGTCCGACACACACACACAAACAGGGGGTCACCAAACCAACCCAAAAAAAACAAAAAAACAAAGCTTCGAAGCGCCAAACGGCGACTGAGGCCAGGACGCTCTTTGGTCTGAGGGGAGGAAGCAAGGCTACGCACCCGACTCAGTGGAAAGGCCGTGAGGCTTTGTTTTTCGCGCTCACGGTAAATTCTGCCGAGCAAGGAGTCGCAAGGCATCTTACGAGCGCGGACGACCACACCATAAGCAGCCAAGCTTTTAGCTGTCAAGGCGTGCTTGGTGGTTGGGTTCAAAGGAATTTCCCAATCTTCTGGATAGTACCAGACAAGGCGCGTTCAGCTTCGACCTTGGCCCTTCGCCACCCAGCTCGGACGGCAGACAAGTCACGAAGGCTGGTGGCCGGAGGCTGGATTCTGGCAGCAACCGTGGCTTCCAACTCATCCACGTCTTTGACACAATCAAAAAACAAAGCACAAGTTGTGAGACCCTCTGTTTCTAAGAACTGGGACAGTGCTGGCGGCGCGCCGCAATCTTTCAAAATTTCACTCAACACGCGTTCCAACGGCATCAGGGAAGGAGGAGTGGAGGATGGAGGAGAGAAAAAAAAAGAATTGATCTGCAAGTGGCTACGGTTCAACTGCTTCAACTGCTGTTTTAGTTGGCAACGGCTCGCAAGCTGGTTGCCTCTCACGAAATTCTGCTATGGACGCCTCCATCGGAGAACACTAGCCAGGTAAGTTTCAACTGCTTTGACCGCTTCGACTAAGTGATCCCGCGCAAGTACAGTTCCAGCCCTAAATCATCCGCGCCAACCAAACCTACCCACTGCTTTACATTAGGTCTGCAGCCGCACTACGTTTTGAGCTCGTTGTCAGGAAATTGCGCCATCTGTACATCTGAGGTCCGGACAGGTTCGCAATGAGAGAAATATATGGAGAGCGTTAAAAGTGTTAAAAATGGCACGAAACTTTCCGCAATGAGATGAAAACGTTGGGTTGAAACAACAAAAAACAAGAGCAATACCCAAAGGCCAGAGCAGGAGAAGACCTGACTTGGCCCAGGATTCCTGTCAAATTGAACCGCAACCGCACACACCAGCTCGCACAGCAAGGCTGAGGAGGCAGGCACAGTGAGGGAAGCGAGGAGTTCAAATCAACGTGATGCAGTCAACTGTCCTACACTGTCTACACTACTGGAGGATTCCCGGCTAGAGGAATCCGAAGTTGAGCCAGACGAAGCAGCGCTAGAGCTTGCCTGCCGTGTCTTGGACCGGCCTTGTCGACTGGGCTGGCTCGGCATCGTACCAGCATCAGAAATTAAATGAGAAATGCGGTCGGGGCTGTACAAGCACCACAAGACGAAAACTCGGTACCATCAGGCTTCACCACAAAAAAAGTCTTTGGTGTTCGGGAGTTTTGGCCGAACTTCCAACCACACTTGGTGATACCAGGCTGGGCAAGGATATGCAAACATCGAGGCTTGCCTTTCCGGTGAGGCTCGGCGTTGGCTACCCAGCCTGTGGTCATGTCCCTACCGTCACCTTGAATTGGCTCAAATTGTGGCCGCGGCAAATCAGGCAGAGGCGGCGGAAGCTCAACAGGCAAAGGCGGTGGCTCAAAATCTTCGCCAGGCCGCCAGCCTGCAATGACCTGCGACGAAACCTGGGCCTTGCACGCCAATTCCGAAACGCAGCGGGAAGTGTCATACCGCAGCGGTTCTGCACTGTTAGGCCCCCAGTGACCGAGCACCCTTCTGGATTCAATTGACATCAGCATTTGCCCTGCCAAGGTTGGAAAAAGCGGTCTGCAAGCATGTAAAGTCAACTTGCGCGCGTCACCCTCGGTCAAAGATAATGGCGGAAGTTGCAAAGCCTGACGCAGCAGACCCACACCGCAGGAATAGGTCGCAGGTTTCGGCAGCGGACTGTCCAAACGAGCCCCAAATTGCGGCAATACATAATCTACGACCATGCCACGCTGAGCTTCAAATGCGCCAAGAGTTCGACCAGGGAGTCCGCCCAAGGCTGAGCAGAGAAGCCGGCCCGCAGAGCTGCAAAAGGAAAGCCAGTTCTGCGCCGCTTGGATCTCCAACAAAAGCCATACAAACTCGCTTTGCCCAACCTGATCTTTTCTGACCGCTGCGCATCAGAAAACCGCAAGCAGGCATGAGCCAACAAACACCCCAGCAGAGCACCCCATCGAATGGCCAAAGGCTGTTGTAGGCTGCACCCAATCGACTCCAGGTGCTGCAGCTGCTCCACTGTCAGGCAAGGAAGCGTTTGCTGTTGAGCGGCGGAAGCTTCGACAGCCGACCGCTTTGACACCCTGCAGATGGCCAGCACCGCTGGAAGGTCCAAAGGCCACTTCAACAACAGCGCGTCCGACAGCAATTTCAACCCCGACCGCAAGGATGTTGGCACAGAGCTGCCGCCATGCGCACTGTCAGCAAGAAATTGCGACAAGCGAGCACCTGTCAATTCATGGATGGAAATGCCGTGCGAAACTAACCATTTCTCAAGCCGTTCGACTGCCCGAATCGAGGCTCTCCAAGTACTGATAGCACCACTTGCCCCCAGAAGAATAATGCGAAGCAAACGCGTGACTTCGCGTTGTCTTTCAACTCTGACAACAACTCGGGCAAAAGGCCAGCAGAGAGTCCAACGCGCCAGGCTAGCGCGACTGCCCGGTCCAAGGCTGCAGACAAAGCCTTGTCTTCCAAACTCTTCGCCGAGAAAACTTCCAAATTGCCAGAAGACACTGCGCCAGAGCAAAGTGGCACAGCACACACCTTCGAGATGCGAGGCCCACAGCGGGCCCAAGAATCAGCAGCCGAGTGAGCCCTAGTCCAGGCAAGCGCCAACTGAGAAGTTGCCTGAGCTGAGCATCGGTTTTGCTCGGCAAAGAACTGCAGCCGGTCAAAGGAACAAAAGGCTTCTGCCAACAGTGCACCGCTATCGATGCCTTCCTGTTCAAGAAGGGTGTGCAGTTCATCACATGGCTGGGCTCCACCAAATGCCCAAAGAAGGCGCGGACTCCGATTCATCCGAGAAAAAAAGAATTGATCTGCAAGTGGCTACGGTTCAACTGCTTCAACTGCTGTTTTAGTTGGCAACGGCTCGCAAGCTGGTTGCCTCTCACGAAATTCTGCTATGGACGCCTCCATCGGAGAACACTAGCCAGGTAAGTTTCAACTGCTTTGACCGCTTCGACTAAGTGATCCCGTGCAAGTACAGTTCCAGCCCTAAATCATCCGTGCCAACCAAACCTACCCACTGCTTTACAAAATTCTGGGGGGAGTTGGGTGTGTGGCAAACATGTAGGCTTAAAAAGTGTAAGTTCAGGCCTGCCAGTTTGCAAGTTACATTTTGCAGAACCCCCAGCCCTTCGATCTGCCGACGCACCCTAGGTGGGGGTGGTGAAATGTAAGTAAACACGTGCCAGGCCACAAGTTACATTTTTTTGGAACCCCCCTCCCCCCTGTACCCGCTTCGATGGTGCCTGGGGGGGGTAAGTTACATTTTTAAACCCCCTACAACCCACCCTAAAATGTAACTTACTTTTTTGAGGTCCCCCCTCCCGGAAGTAGCTTACGGGGGTAGGGATGTCAGAAGATATGCCGGAAGTACTGTCAGAAAGAATGTCAAATGAAAGAATGTCAGAAGATATGCCAGAAAGAATGTCAGAAGACATGCCAGAAAAATGGCAGAAAGAATGTCCGAAAATATGCCAGAAAGAAAATCAAAATAGTGTTTCAATACGTGCAATAAATGTTGTTAGATTGAAATGTCATGGTGGGGATCACTCAGAGTAAAGATTGTTTGCGCAATGACAATAAATAGAATGACCACCCATGCAGGCGTTGGCGTACTCTAATAAGACTTGCACGGAAATGCTTCGATACGGAGGTTCCAATCACTCAAATTATGCTTGATGTGCTGTCTTTTTGCGGGAACCCGCCCCCTAAGTCAACACCAAATCAATTCACAGGGCAGGGAGATAACAATTGGTTCTGTCATGATTGGGGGAGGGCCTTTTGGAGTGATATATCAATTCGATCGTTTGCAACTATAAATACCGACCCTCCCCTGCAAACGAGAACTTCAGCAAACCTACTTCAGAGATCGCTTTCGTGAGCCAAGCAGGGGAAGTAATTAGAACTGAGTAAAGGTTGACAAACTATATTGCAGTTCTGGTCGGCTGTGCGTTTCTCGGCTCCATGCACTACTGTAACCCATTGTAGTGTGCAGCAAAAAAACTAAAAGAGCGTATCAAAGACTGCAATACTTGCATTCCGCACAAAAAAGATAACTCTTTAGTTCTGCTAATTGGTTGGTGTGTTTTAAGTAGTTCATCAAACTACGCTGAAATCACCTCACCAAATTTTACATGGAGGTCCTTCATTCAGGGCCCACGGGAAGGACTGCTGTAAATCCAAATGTTGCAGGCCCCTGCCTGGATGCTTAAAATAGGGTTTGCATCGATCGTGTCTTGTATGCGGATACTTTCGTGGCTGATAGTCTCCAAAGAACCCTCATCCAAAAGAACAGCCTGGGCGGCTGGCTTTGTTGGGTCCTGCTCAGCTGATGTGAAGCAAAGTCTCTCTCCTTGAGTTGGTACCCCCAATAGCGGCGCGCGGTCAGGCCAACCGACTGTCTCTTGTATCTCTGCAAGCAAATCTTTCATTCTCGAAGCCCACTTGCATGGAAGAAAAACTAGTCCAAAGGCAACATTGTTTCCTTCGGTGACCACAGGCTCTGGTATCATTTGGCAGCTAGGGATGCTTTGATCTTTCGGCAACGAAGCCTGTGCTGCCTTGGAGGTGTGAATCAGCCGAGGATGCTCATAAGTTTGCTGCCATTCACTAATAGCTTCCTCCAACGCGTTCCCCAACGTGGGCGCAGAAGAGCATCCAACATGCCAGCCAGAGCCACTCCTCAGCCCCACTACCAAACAGTCTCGCGATCTTCTGTTGGCACTGCGAGACGCGCCCATCGAAGATGCTAGCTTTGCCCAAGAGATGCCAAGAGCCAGAAATGTTGAAAAGGGAAATTGGAACTTTGACATGTCCTGAGTTTGCGTGATCGTTTTCATACCATCCTGTTGCGCTTTTGAACGGTATGCTTTTGGCGCTCCAAGTAGTCCAAGTTCCTGCTTTCCTCCTTCACGCTGTGGTCGAAGGTGCTGACCATTGACCACAAGGCTGATGAGGCTTGCCATTCTTGCAACTATTGCATCAACAGACTCTTGACTCTTGATCCACAAACAGCAAAGCTGATGAGAAGGCGGATCTCATGCCATGTTATTGTAATATACAATTTGCACGCAAATAGATTCAGGCACCACAGCTGCAGCAGCTCCAAAACCAACAACTAAATATGTTTCCATTGCTCCACGGCAGCCTCCTCTGCACGGCGAACATCCAGGTATTTCCACCCGGACTTCAGCAGGTCCATGGCCTGAAAAGGTAGCCATGAGTCATGAGTCATAATCAATTCATGTTTACTCTCTAGATTTCATGGCACGCGCGCACAAGGTGCGCCTGAAAACAGCATTGTGATGTTGCGATGTTCACATGAAAGCCTCTCTACGAGAGTTCACTACACAGCAACTCCACTCCCTGACACCCTCCACATATTTAATTAACATGTTTTGATATTTTTTTGCATACACTGGCCAAACAAAAGTTGTACTTCTTCGCGTTGAAAATGACCACAAACCCTTTTCTCCGGACCTTAAAATCCATTTTCACACTGACAAGCCTTTTATTGTGTTGGATTCAAAGAAAGGAGTGTGACGATTGACAGTCCCACACCTGCTAAACAAATTGGACCTGTCAATGCGATCCGCAGCTTACCCACAGTTCTTTGTCAACAAAAAGGAGAAACATAAATGTTGGATTGAAGTAAGCACATCTATATATATATAGTTCTATTGTTTGATCATTCTACAATGCCAAATGCGTGCGTGTGCCAAAGCGAACATCTGCCAGAGTCAGGACCCTTGTCCGTGTATTCCAAAGCCTCCACGGCAATGCTCCGGCCTCTGCGCTTGCAATACTCTTGAAGCGGCGCCTGAAGTCAGAAATCGCCCCACACAGCTTTTCACAACTGTCCACATTGGTCACATTCGGTAACATCCGTCATTGCAATGGAGAGAACATAAATGGATCATGTGCCAAGGCTGCAAGCTTAGGGCGAAGCACCGTGAAAGCTTGCAAAGGCCGGTAGACCTTACATTATTGACTCAACTGATATCAATGTGAACGCAAATGCTGTTTCAGGATCTCCTTCCAGAAGCTGTTGCTCAGATCGCAACTCCAACCTTTGACACAGATCCAAATGTTGTGAGGTTTCCTGGCTTTCAACTACTAACCCAAATAGGGGTTGTCAGACTGGCGCTGGCGCTTGAATTTGTGGGGAAGTTCGCATCGCTAGGGAGGACCTGATGGAAATTTTCAGAGGACAGCTACCTAGGGCCTAGGGTGATGCCAAAAAATTGCGCTCACAGACTGCTTTCAGAGCTCAAAAGTATTATTGATGAATCTAGTAAACAGGACTGGTTTCTATTGTGCAGTAGATGCGTTGGTTTCACATGTGAAAAATAACCAACTACGAGCTCGGCAGGCTATTGTCAATTCCCGCTTGCCTCCATTCTCTTGAAGGGCCAACCGGGCCACCAGGCCCATTGCCAATCCAGCCGACCGCCACGAGCGGCACCACATTTGGGCACTTGTGTTCAGAGATGATCCCAGCGCTGGATAGAATTGCGTTTTTGTGGCAAACTGTCACTGAAACTCTTGCCACGAGGCATCTGCGGTGATACAATACATCTACTGTATATATCTGCATCCACGCCTGTGTCCGTCAACAACCGTTTGGCTACTTGCCTTGACTGCATTGGCCGCAAAGTACGCAAGTCACTGCTTTGTCCTGCCCCCTGCTTGGTGAAATGACCCCAGCAAGTACTTCAGGCATGTTTCTGGTCCTACACATTTGGGCACGGCGTTCATCAAATCATAGGGAAAATGGATCTGAAACATGCCTTCGCAAACCCCAACTAAACACCAATCAAGCTTGAAGGAGACAAACACCAAGAGCATTGTGAAATGTTTCAGGGCCAAACGAAGTTGAACCACAAAGCAGAAAATTGATGTTTTGTATTGTCGACACTTGGATCTGCTTTTGAAAGTAAGTGCGAACCCCGCAGGGGTGTTCTGGATGACAATTGGTTCGGACGTTCCAAGGGCTCTTCCAAGACTCTCCATTTGGGAATTGAATTTTGCAACGGCGGTCCGCCATGGTAAATGACGCATCTGGAGCCGTGGCTTCTAGCCCGCACAGCATCATGGACACCAATGTCGTTGTCTTTAAAGCGCCAAGTGACAGTGCAAAATGCTGCGCGCCATGAGTGCACTGTTACGTGCACCTTTTGTGTCCCTTTTCAAGCAGCTTCTTACGCAAGCTCCAGTGTATAGAAACTCAGCGAGGATTATCTCATTGTCTTTCCATCTTGCAAGCGGGCAACCAGGTTGACCAATGGTGGCATGAAATCTATCCAAGACTTCAAGACTGGGATAGACCTGCGAGGAAATGAAGCAAACCAGTCGCCATCCATCGCCGCTCACCGTCTTGCTGCTCGGAACTTCTCTAAGAATGACCGCTTTGTCATGGAGCCTCTCATCTGCCATCGAAGTCTTCACACTGGATTTCAGAGGCCAGTTTCTCAAGCGCTTGTTCGGAAAATCTCAATTTTTTTGGCACTACTACTTTTCTGTTCGGCATCACCTTCACGATCACGCACTGCAACAACTCTGTACCTTCACCGAGACTCATTTTGACCCTTGGGGAGACTCAAGTAGAGTCAAGATCCGTGGTCCTCCACGGCAATCAACCTCAGAAATGGGGATGAAGCTAGCACAATGCACTTTCCAGAGATTCTTCCACTAAAGCCTTGCTGCCAAAGGGCAGCCGTAAAAGGGCAAGGCGTTCTGCGTGGGCTGCGCGATCATGGCCAACCTTACTGGTCAGCGAGCCCTACCGTTCTACCCATGCTTTGAATCAGCGCTCTATGTGGAAACGGGCACCAGCACCAGGTAACAAAAAACAAGAACACTTTAAGATTGGTCTGGAAGGCCTACTCGTAATATGCAAATGATGCAGCCCACTCTGGGCCCAACCAAAGATACAAAAAATGAGCCTGTGATAGGAACGACCACAAGGTCTTCAATGGTCTTCAACCATACAATTCCGATCAGTTTCCAAAAAATCATTAGTGCGAGCACTTGTTCAAGGAAGCTCTCCCCTCCTGGCTCAGAAAGAAAGTGGTCCTGCTGTGCTCAAAGCTGTGGGCCCTACAAAGGCTGGAATTAAGCGTCCTTCTCCTGCACAGAACGAGCTCGATTTAGAAGCCATAAACCTTTTGACCTTGTGCATCTAAATGGCCTGCAGGTCCATCGCCATAGTACCCAATCCGGCTCCGCACGAATACCTTACCGCCCAAGAGATTGGAATTCTGACGAGAGGGTATCTAAGGATCCTTTGCGCTCAGACTCACACCCCCTCACTCGTATTCAAAACTGCAGCTATCCACGCAGCAAGCTCCATGGACACCGGGTTCAAAATGTTGGAAAGTGTGGCCAAACGAGAGAGCCATCTTGCCTGCAAAGGACCAAGCAGGCACCTTTGCTGCCTTTGCTTGAGAAGTGCAATTTCTCACAACTTCATCGGGGATTGGAGGTCGTGAGTTGTCATGAGGCACCTTCATTGTCAATGTCAGGGCTATTTGGAACTCTGCGGGGTCACATGAGTTGACGAGAGATCTCTTTCTAACGGCTTCACTCGGAAGCACCTGCGGCTGCCATTGCTCTGAAGCGTCGAACAAATGGAAGCGGCGACCGAGACTTGTTTGCCTCCAGCTCAATCAATGCGCTATGGCCGAGACAATGCGTTATGGAAAGCCACTCTTGAGTGTGCCATAAGACTCATGACTCCCGAACCTCTGCAAAATGGGTTCTTGAAGCTGATGGTCCTTCCCTCGGTCACAAAGGTCAACCATGGTCAGTGCGCGCAAGTGTTGGACAGAATGAAGCAGCAATGTCAGCTGCAAAAGAAGGAGCTGATACTGCTTCTTCGAAGTTCAGTTCGCAAAAACGAGTTTAGTCATTGGGTCTTGTCTCCGCATCAACTACATTGAAGGCAATCAACCTTGACAGCACTGGGGCTAAGTGATATCAGCATGTATACACCAAAAGTCTAACAAAGAACTCGTATATGTGTTTACACACATATATATATATATGTAAAAAACGTCGGCTCAAGGCAGCTCTATTCTACTCTGGAGCTTGTGGGTTCCACACTTCTAAGGCCTCATGGCCTTCCAAGAACTCACCCTGCATTTGCATCGAGCAGGGCAGAGCGGGCGGGGCCCTTGAGCATGAGATGCCCAAAACTCTCAGCTTTAAAGGTGCAAAGCATCGGTTCAAAGCAGCTCTGTTTTACTCTGCTGCTTGCAGGCAGGTTCTACACTTCTAAGGCCTCATGGCCTTCCAGAACTCACCCACCTCTTCCCGTACCATCAGCCCTCAAGGGCTCGTCTCGACACAGAAGCCGCCGCGCGGAAGCAGGGATTTTTGTGCGACGGAACTGATCAGCCTTCAACAACGACATCACGAGCATCTACTGTTCATCCAACAATGTCAACAGGAACTGTGTAGAACCAACCTCCTTCGCGTAAGTCTCCATCACTTTACCATTCACCGCCCACGCCGTTGAACAAAGCTGTAACCTGAAGTTGCCACGTTGCACCGCCGGGTCTGAGCGACCTGACGTCCAGACTCTTGGAAGTCTGGCTAGCGCCGGCGTGCAACTTCAGGACAGATGCGCGCTTGTCCAGGAAGCTCTCTGAAAGCAACTTGACACAATCTAACAAGGTCTGCTATATCGCACTTGGCACATTGATACCTGCCTGCAACAAACCGAGTCTTGGGCTCCTGCAATGATAGGAGGATGAACGGGTTGGTTCCCAGATTATCTGAAGGCAGCAGTACTCAGGTCTATAGGCTCTATAGGATACAGGATACGACACTGTTGATAGACTCGACATAAACGTCTTCCGGCTTCATAAAGTCGACGCGGAAACTGCTGTCGCAACACATTGTTCAATGCTTCAATGTTCCGTAACAATTCATTTCTGCAGTTCCTTTAGCGAGGGCCTCCCTTGAGGCAACGCTGGTCTCAGTCTTGTTGCGCTCCGTCCTGGTGGATCCTTGGAGCGGTCATACAATGGCACTTGGGTGCCCCAACTAGGAAGACCGACAAGAAGAGGACGACGGACAGGAAAGAACTGAGGAAGAGGGACCTTTCCCAGAATAGGCAAGAGCGCTGCCAAAGAATAAGCATCCTGGCTGCTTCTGAAGCATTCTACCGCACGACTCTCCTCCGCCTTGCGAAGTAGCCATCAAAAAGACTAATCCTTGCGCGAGGTTGCCACCCTTGAACGGCTTGCTTGCGACCAACCGGGAAACATCATCCAGTAGTCCATAGCTCTGAAGCACATGCTCATGGGCTGATGTGGCAAACTCAACGCGGTTCCTTTGAAATGGGACTCGAAGGAGATAAAAACATGGTTGGAGAGCAGAGGCTCTCTCTCCCCCAGCTTCTCTGATACGCAATTGATCTCCAAAAGCCTCACGACGAGAGTTGGAGCATCTCAGCATAAGCTGGCAGCTTGACAACCTCATCCTCAAGGATAGGTGGGCCCGCAGTATCTGCAGAAGCCTTTGCGTCTGTCATGTGGAACTGGTGGTAGAAGTCACTTCTGTCCGCACAATATATCCTCAACGTCTGAGAGGAAGCATCCAAGCGTAGATCAACTAAATCTGCTCTAGAAGAAAGTCTAGAAGGGCCATACAGCTTCGCTTCTTGACAAGTCTGCCCGCCGATTTGGCGGTCACAAAGCTCGTTTTTGAAGTTGTTAAAGACTCTCGTTTGAGAGTGCTCAGGAACATCTCCTCGTCTGAGTCTAAGAAAAGCAGCGCAGCAGACCTTGTGCATCCCAGGCCTTTGCCACAAGAACGATCTCAGCTGGATCACCCCGCATCAAAGGGTATTCACCAGGAAGTGTAACACGACCACATAGGAGAAGGTCAAGCCTCCGGCGCGCCGTCAACAAATCATCTTCCAGATGAGGAGTAGCAATCTTCAAGCGGTTTGATACATCTGAGCATATGGTCCTTCAGGCCCAAGCTTGGTCACATAGTCGGAGAAGCCTCTCGTTCGGAAAATGATCTCAAACCTCCACGCGTGCCAGAATTCAGAAGTTGATAGCCATCACAATCACATGAAGCGCGCGCTTTCAAGTGAAGACGACGTCAACGATGGAGAGAGAGGTTCCGCGGGATCCTGCTGAAATTTCGGTAGTAGGAAGGGAAAAGCGGCGATGTCAAACCACAAGCGCTTCGAGGCATATACAGGGTAGTAGACGAAAATGCTGCAAATGGCGTACGAGTTCTCAACGCATTCATCAAGAGCCCCGAGCACAATTTCCAAAAAGAAAAGATCTGGAACGCCCGCCGTGGCATGTCGGTTGAAGTCACCCGCATTTGGAGTCAAGAGCCCTCTTGGCGCCACCAACATTCTGAATTCCTTGTAATCCGGGCGCAGCCATTGGTCAGCTCACAACAGGCTGACACCTCACGCGCTCCTTTTCACTTTTCACTTGTCCTGTGCCTTTTTAAGGGCGCTTGGGGAAACGTGGCTTCCGTTTTGAGTGTCTGTCCGGTCCTTCTGTTGAGGCGGTGTCCTTGGCAGCGTTCCCCTTCTTTGCGCCCGGCCTTTTGCTGGCCAGAACTTCCATATCCTTGATGAAGCTGAGAGCGGTCGCAGTTCACGCAGGCGGCATCAAAAGGGCTGAAAGGTCGGCCAGCGCTCACGATTGAAGCCGCCCGTTCTTGAAAGAGCGGGATCTAAATCTATGAATCTTCCAGCGCTGCAGAATCCACCGCATGGGCCAAAATCCACTGGATCAAGGAGACGTCTGGTTCTTGTAGCCTCCGGACTTCTGAAGATAGTCCAGCATGGATATACGCTCCCGACCTCCTCCAAGGATCTCAGTGGCACGGGCCCGGGTCTGCTGCATCAGTAGCAAGAGAAAAGTTTCCGCTCCGAAACGCTAGTCTTGCCTGCAGCTTCTCCCGACTTTGAACGCACACCCTTCATTCAAAAATGCATAAAGCCTGATTGCAACTCTAATAGAGGATCCATGGCCTTTTAAGTACCAAAGCGGTGAGGTTGACTGCTGAGCAAAGGCGTGTGCCCTGATCCTCATCTTTTTCCTGGCCGGCGAAGATGGCATCCGGATCCTCTGGCTTCTGAGGTAGGAGAGCTTGTCGTGCTTGAGCTTGGTTCTCGGAGGAGGGCCGATCAAAGACAAAGCTTTTGGGACCTCATCTAAAGGAGGGATGGCCGTGGAAGGAAAGTTGTTGCAAATGAATCATCATGCTGGACATCTGTTCCATCAAAACTGCGTTGGTCTGCTGGAGGTGGCTTCTTTGTGGCAGCTTCCGGGCCTTCTTGAGCCGAAAATAGAAACTAGCCACATCGTCTGTGCGATTTCTCGGCCAGCTCCTCGAAAAAGATAGCAGCATTGAGAGCTGAGGGATGCAAGCCAGTGGGCCGTCCTCAAAGACTCGCCTGCTATCAAGCTTCACTTGGAATTCAGCCGGAGGTTCAACTGTAACTCAATGGAGGTGAGGAGGATGCAGCAGCTGTAGGCAAAGAAGCCCTTTCCAGCGCAATGCTCAGCCTGTTCAAAGCCTGCACCAACTGATCCACGTCAGCCTTGGTGACAGGGAGGCTCATCAACTACTCCTGATAGGCAGCCAACCTCGCCCTCCTCTCAGGGGCAGTCGATCGAGCAGGTGAAGGAGCAGTAGATGCACGTGCCCAGCGCTGATCTGGAGGTAGCCGATAGTGGATGGAGAGGAAGTGAGAAGCCAGGAACAGGGCCAGGAAGCAGGCCATGAGAAAGCCGAACAGAAATGTAAAGGAGATCTCGGAAGACAGGAAGGCGAGCAATGGGAGGACACGCCGCCCGAGACGACAGGTCAGAGACCAAGGACAACGCGTCCAGGAATTCCTGGAACTTCCCCAGCATGCCCTTGAGCATGAGATGCCCAAAAGCCCTCAGCTTTAAAGGTGCGTTATAGAGATAATTTAATGTACAGTATATGTATGCACTACGATCAACTGATCAACATTCCTTTACACTCTCAAGTAGCCAGGTGTCCACACCGCTGAGGGCAACCTGCTGCAACTTCAACAGGCATTCCAGGGCCGGCTGTTGCCAAAGCCGGGCAAATGCAACCTGGCAATAAAGTCCGGAAAGAGATGAAGGTGAATTTGAACTTGAATCTTGAAGTGCATTTGTAGTTGCCATGCCCTAGTTTTAGTTGGCACGTGCTACCTGCTTGCTAGAATTCTATTCACAGCTTTGTGACTCTTGTCATCTTATTTTATGGTGAATGCATGTCCCCCATGACCCTACAAGTCCGATTTTTTGCAGGTCCTGATCTCGCCTCCCTACCTTTGGTTCTCTTTATCATTGTACTTCAGCAAATTTGGTGTAGATTGTTAGCGTCATCTTAGGCATCGAATCAGTGGGGTCGCTCTTACTCTTGGAGTCCTAGAAGTTGAAAGAAACCGTATACGTCAAGTCTGATCGACATATTCTCAACAGAAGTTCCAGAGAGCGAGCAAATGACGTACATGTTGATTTTTGGTTTTGCAGTCACTTGCAGCCACTTGCTCAGGCAGCCACTTGGCAGCCACTTGGCACTCAAGCAAGTAAACTTCAACACTGTACTTTGAGTTCTTTATGTAAAAGCTGTAAGATTCTTTCGTCGCTAGCTCTGCAGAAGTTTGGATTTTTTCTCGGAAAAGTCTTGGATTATTTACAGTAATGATTTTTCCGCGCGCAGCTCGGGAGAAAACCAAAATTTCTTCGCAGAACAGCATTGCAGAAATTGTGGTTTTCTTCAGAACTGCGTGCGGAGAAATCATGATATTCTCTGGACAGAAGTAGCAGTCACTTGCAGCCACTTGGCAGCCACTTGCAAGTGGCTGCAAGTAGCTGCAAGTGGCTGCAAAATGGAAAATCAAAATGCGCACCTCCTGCGAGCTCAATGAGAAGTTCTGAACAAAAATGACACTCCAGAAGCCCGCGTCCAGTTGCCCTGCTGTAGTACCCATCACGCCCGGTACCCGGTTGTGTGCTCAAGGTACAGCACGGTAGTAGGTCCAAGACTCTCTAAGGTGGTAGGGTCTACGCTGTACCCACATTCAGTCTAAGGCTTTGCCACTGGCCTCGATCTGGTTGTCAAGAAGGCCTGTTCCACTGGAAGCATGCCAAGGTCGCGTCAGTTGGTCAGATGTTCCATCTACATGAATGCAGGGATCCTGCCCAATATACCTTGCCATGTTGGAAATGTGTAAATGCTTGTAAATGTCTGATCTGACAAAACTTTGCGACACTGCCTTGCCCATCCAAGAGTTCCACCACTACCAGCGCATGAGCTGCTGCCTTCAAGCAAAACCATAGAGCTCCCCACGACTCCACCATACAAGGATTGCTTGTGACGCTTGGGGGGTCACCATGCAGGACTTGTGTCTCGTCAATCAACTACTTCTTTCTAATTTCTAAGTGCCTGTTGAACAGGTCACCCATTTTCCTAGTCCGGCCTCCTGATGGGTGCCTTGTCTTAGAGGTGAGGACTCGCAGTTCCTGTTGGACATTCTATTCAAGACGTCCAAACAAGTGCGAACTGGTCAGTGCAAGAAAGTGGCTGAAACCCTCTATCCCTCATCTCTGTGCCTCAACCAATTCAGCACAGTGGGCGCCGAGCTGACCTCAGTTTATATGTGGAAACCGAAGCTCTGTTCCCGCAGCATGGCTGAGGCGTGAACTGTTTCAGCCTGAAACATGCCAGTCAACATTGCCTCCAAACACCTTGGTGAATCCCAAAGATTAACAATTGCACATCCTGATTCTAACGATAATTGATAATCTTATGACCTCCCTTTGCGCTTTTTCTCGGCTGCTAGGATATGTGGCTGCCGCATGAAATGGTTGGAACGGGCAATCATCCACAAAGGGACAGAGTCCCTTCATAAAGCATACGGCCAGGAATAAAGAATTCCAATATGCAAAACTGTTCATTGTCTTCTCAGAGTCTTCTCCTGCGGGCGACCTCACGTTGGGCAAAATAGTCGAGTTGCCGTTGCCAATCTGAATTGCGTAGCCAGAACAACAAGTGAAACCACTCTCTTTAGAAAACTGTTGCACCGAGACCCATTGAGAAGAACAGGTGCGACGCCGCGCGGGGAAAGAATCAGAGTGCAAAAAGCAGAGTCATAGCCTTGAGGGCAAACCGGCATTGTTCACAGGAGAAGCTCGCTCAAGGTGCTCAAAAATGCTTCGCATCCAACCCTGTAATCCTCGCAGGACTCAGCGAAGAGACAATCAATTGAATACTTGCCTTCGGTGGGGCTTTCTTGAAAAAGATGCAAGCAACCCACCGGACAAGCTCACCTGAAAAGATGAACCATCAATTTCCGTTGCACAAAAGGACCGGACCAGAAAACTCCTTTTGGAATCAAACACTGCAGAGCATACTCAAGCGCCAAATCAAACATGTTCACCCAAATTCCTGAAAATCGACCTCAGGAGGGGATAATGTTGAAATCACCACCAATGCGCTGCAAGCATAGTTCGTCTCCCAAACTCTTCTAGAACCCTCCGGGTTAGCACCTGCAAAACGGACATGTTGCTGAGCTGCGTCAAGAACAATCCTCCCTGCACACTCCCGTCGCATCACTTTCATGACTGAAGCGACAGGTTCTTAGTTCTTAGTAAGAAACCAAAAACGGAAGTTGACTTTAAATTTTGCATGGAGCACGCCGCACGCCTCCACATTTGCTTCGGCTGAGATAATTTCTCTGACCTTTCGCTTCTTGGGCACCTGCTGCCTTGCTGTGGAACTTTGGAGCACCAGAGGCAATCTTCACAAACATCAACTCCAAAACCCTCGGCGAACAAGATATGTGGTACAAGAGCCCTCTGCTACGACATCAAATTAAAAAAACATCAGCTAAAACAACACGGAAACATTCACCGAGCCAGCGCTGTTCCATTCCACAATTAAATGTTAAACTTAAAAAAGGCGCAGCTGCCAAGAAGTTGGCGAAGGAAAGCGTGCCCTGACTGCTCGAAGAAAGTAACAAATGTCCGGGCATCCGATCACAAAAAGATTCTGCGAGCACTTCAGGCACTTGGGAATCAAAAAAACTGTGTTTGCAAACACAAAGTAATTGGGTTGGGCCATTAGGAGCTTTGTCCAAACAATTTCCTCCCAACAATTGTTTGATCCATCATCAAACAGCAAAAGTGAAGAACTGCCTACTTATGTACCTAAAGATCCTTCTTGCCTGCCCTTGGTCAGGTTCCCTGTCTATCGCTTTATTCCAATGGCAGGAACACTGTACGTTACGTGTTTACGAACTGTTATAAAGACATGGAACGCAACAGATCTACTTCTAAAACCATTTCTCGTCTGCCAGTTCTAGTGAAGCACTGCTAAGAACAGTCATAGTCATAATCATAGTTGGTAATTTGGTTTGCTAATGATTTGGACAACCCCAGCAAACCCCCGCCGTCACATTGGGACTGCAGGTGGGCAGGAGGAAAGAATGTTGAAACAAGGCAAGCTACAAGGGCCTTGTTTACATGGATTCCCTCCATCTTGCGGGCCATAAATCTGCACGTGTATCCTTTTCGACCGACCCGTCAACTGCAAACAACAAACGTACCGCTTTGAACCGAAGAATTGCTAAGAAATTTAAGTCGTTTCGAGAGTACCCCTCGAAAGAGACTTAGAAAAAATCCGGTACTTTTTCATGTCGCCACTCTGAGTAGCGCCAAGAGGAAAAGTCGCCCGAAGCTCAAACTTGGACCAGATAAGCTCCATTCCATTGTGATTGAAGTTATGGGGTTGGCATGTCACGTGACCGCCTCCCTAATTTGCATTTACGTCTCAAACCTTTCGCCCCATGAGACAATTCGCCCCAAAAATTCGACCCTCTCCGATTTGGCTCATTTTTGGTCAGTAGATAGCTCTGGTCCAGAGGAGTCGAAAGATGCCAAAACTAGCCTCATCTGCCCATCCTGTTCATAGTTACGAGCTGTCAAAGATTTGAGCCTGGACCACGCCCAAAATTCGACCCTCTCCGATTTGGCTCATTTTTGGTCAGTGGATAGCCCTAGGCCAGAGGAGTCTAATGATACCTTAAGTACACTGAGCTGTCTATTCTGTTCAAAGTTATGGGCTGTGAAAGATTTTGGGCGTGGTCCAGGCCCCAATTTTTGACAGCTCGTAACTTTCAACAGGATGGACGGATGAGGCTCTTTTTGGCATCATTCGACTCGTCTGGACCAGAACTATCTACTGACCAAAAATGAGCCAAATCGAAGAGGGTCGAATTTTGGGCGTGGTCGGGGCCCAAATCTTTGACAGCTCGTAACTATGAACAGGATGGGCAGATGAGGCTAGCTTTGGCATCATTCGACTCGTCTGGGCCAGAGCTATCTACTGACCAAAAATGAGCCAAATCGGAGAGGGTCGAATTTTGGGCATTTTTCGGGCCCAAATCTTTGACAGCTCGTAACTATGAACAGGATGGGCAGATGAGGCTAGTTTTGGCATCATTCGACTCCTCTGGGCCAGAGCTATCTACTGACCAAAAATGAGCCAAATCGGAGAGGGTCGAATTCTGGGCATTTTTCGGACCCAAATCTTTGACAGCTCGTAACTATGAACAGGATTGGCAGGTGAGGCTAAATTTGGCATCATTCGACTCCTCTGGACCAGAGCTGTCTACTGACCACAAATGAGCCAAATCGAAGAGGGTCGAATTTTGGGTCTTATCTGGGCCCGAATCACCCATTAAGTCCACCTTCCCTGATTGGTTCATCACTACAAGAGCAATAAGGAGTGGTGGCGACAATGAGTCTCTTGGTACAGCAATGATACCCCAAATATGCCTTTGGATAGTGGAAAGGAGAAGTGAAATGAAGACCTAACCCTAACCCCTAACCCTAACCCTAACCCTAACCTAACCCTAACGCTAACCCTACTTCTAACCCTAACCCTAACCCCAACAATAACCCTAACCCTAAACCTAACCCTAAGCCTAAGAATAACCCTAACTCCAACCCTACTTCTAACCCTAACCCTAACTCTAACCCCAACCCTACTTCTAACCCTAAGCCTTTCGGACTTAGCCTCAGAAAGAAAAAAAAAAGAAAAGACTCCCCACCACAATCTGCTGTGGGGAGTCTTTTGGACTTAGCCTCAGAAAGAAAAAAAAAAAAGAAAAGACTCCCCACCACAATCTGCGGTGGGGAGTCTTTTGGACTTAGACTCAGAAAGAAAAAAAAAGAAAAGACTCCCCACCACAATCTGCGGTGGG
>CAXIVM010000984.1:0-11935 GCA_964035705.1 Porites rus
TGGCCACAACTTTGGAAGATAGGGGATGATGGAGGTCAGGGTTTTGCCTAGAATGTTCAACGATTCAAAGACACAGTTCCAGAGAGATGGGATGACCTGCTCAATCACGGATGTGGTTTGGTGAATCCAGCCCTCTATCACAACGAAACAGGAACGGGTATCGAACCAAACTCAAAGGATCTTGCGCAATCTACAACTTCTGTGGACAAAGCGCTGGATGTAATTGGCCAAGATCTTAGACTGCAGCCAGAAGTTGCACGCCCGAAGTTTCCTTGAATGTCCACCCCGTTTGGACATTTGATTGGTGAGATAGACAGATTCGCTTCAGTCTGTGGTCCTTAAAAGCAGCAGTAACTCTTGGCTCAGTAGTTCGCAAGCGAAAACCAAGCTGAGGTTCTAATCCTTCTTTCTTGCAGATGTCCAAGGCCCACGAGTGTTCCTTTTGGCTGAACATCGAGTTGGAGTGAAGACTTGCTACGACGATAGGTTGCCAAGAGACTCTCTCCTCTCGCATGCTTCAGGGCCGAGTGGTGAATGCATTGACGCAGCTAAAGGTGGTTTTGTCCAAGCATGCCACTTGACTAGAGGGAGATGGCACATTTCATCCAGCATGAGCTCCGATGTCGCTTTGCAGTCGAAGTCTTTCAGTGATTTTTTCAGTGCAGCCAAAATTTCATTTGCTTTTCGGATGTGTGCGAGATCTTCTGAGCTTTCAGCTATAGGAACGCCTTCTGACGAAAGAGCAGCGTCAGAAGGTGGCTCTTTCTTTTGTTTTTTTCCATGAGAAGCGATGGAATGTCAATTGTGCTTGTGGAAGGTGGAGCAGCTTCTGAAGAACCCCTCCAAATTCAGGCCTGCACAAGATTCCCTGGAGCAGACTTGTTTGTATTGGCTCCAGGCTCGAGGTGAGCCTCCTTTAGCCTGCTTTCGTCTCAGGTCCCAATTTTTGCAGCAGGATCCCTCAGCTTCTGGAGTTGCAGGTGTACTCTCAGGCCTCAAGGACATTTCGACAGTGACAGATTGTTTTTGCCGACCTGTCGGCTTAACCCCTCTCAAGAGGGTGAAGCCCAACACAATTAGCTGTCAGTGCTGCGCTGGATCTCTAGAAGAACAGTTGTGGGTTTGGGACGCAGGACAGCTTCCAGGGACAGCTGACTGATCTCAAGAAGCAGGAAAGCCAGGACAAGGAGGCTTTTTTAGAGCTTGAGAGAATTGACACGTTGATTAGCTTTGTACAGTTTTTCTTTCTTTTTTGTTTCGATTTTGGAGGCACATGAAGGCTTGGTAAAAGCAAAGACAGAAGAGATTCAAGCAGGCAAGAAGCAATTGGAGGCCACACTTTGAGACTTTCCAAATGACGGGAGCACATCAGCATCTAACTGGTGAACTTTGTTCTGCAAACATCTTCCGATAGGCAAAAAGTGAGCAGAAGGCCTCTGCGGATTTGGAGCGGGAGCAGAGCAAGCAGGAGAGATGCAGAAGAGGTTGTGTACCCACCGCTGCAGACACTTGTATGGAGGACATCAAGGATACAACAGCTGCTCTGAAAGCTGATGGTACTGTAAGTGCAGAGGTGAAGGAGTCAAGGGACAGTGCAAAGAAAGCCAATCATGGCGATTGCCAAGTACGTTGTAATGCTGCGTTAGTCCAAGGAGAAATGTGCCGCCATGGATGATGACTATGAAAAGCGAAGCGGCTTGACAGGGCATCCTTTTCCTGTTTATTGGTTCTCATACCATGAACCTCACCAAGGCAAGTTGCGCTTGAACGAGCAGTCTGCAGTGAGCAAAACAATTCAGATCTTGACTGCCGACGAGGAAGGGCTTGCACACGATGTTCTCAATCTATTCTGACACATGCAGTGCTTGTTGTTGATTGTCCTTTTGATGTTAAAACACTTTTGCTTTCTTGCTTGAAATTCAAACACGAAGGCACACGATGTATTTGGAAAGAGCTTTGGCACCTCGTTCCTGCAGGCCACAGCTGCACAGGTTCTTGTTCCAAAAACTACTTTGTAAGGAATAGCAATGGCACTTGTACTAGCGTGAAAACCTAAGAGGAGCATGATAGCCATTGTAGCCATGCAGAAGCTGGTGCTTGCTTTCGCAAAAGCAGTCTGAGGAGAAGATGTTTACTGAGGTTTCTTCTGAAGATGCTCGCCGAGAGCGTGTTGTAGCTGTGCTTGCTGCGGCTGGCAAGAAGTTGGATGTTAAGCTCTTAGGTTTTTGCAGTGTTATTGCAAGAATCAGCATCACATGATCCCTTTTTTTGAGTGTTTGAACACTCCGAGGCTCGCTTGACCACACTGGCTTTGACATTGACACTTGCTTGCAAACCTTTCAAGCTTCTATTGCGACAGCATACTTCACGTCACAGATGTTCACTGCTCATCATACTGCATGTCAAGGAAGCTGGATACCTTTGAGAAAGTAAAGAAGGCCATTGATGAGATGAAGGCTGATCTCAAGAAGCAGCAAGCTGCCGAGGTGGTAAAGAAGGCGTGGCAAACCACGTTGAAATGGTTATCCTTTTCTTTCCACAGGAATATAGGCCTTTAAATCCCGCTCGGGATTTCGGCCAGACATGCGTAGTGCAGAGTGTCAGTCTGTCGTTTTTCGATACGTACTCGTAGCTGTTCATGGTATTGGCTTTTCCAGGACTGGTGCGTGGAGGAGATCCAGAAGACAAAGCTGCAGACGCAGGAGGGGACACACAGAATAAGAGTTTTCAAGAGATGGCCTCCGACTTAATAGCGATGGCCTCCAACCTAGAACCGATGGCCTCCAACAAAAATGCAGAAAAGAGTATGAAGCATGCACTGCTGATGCCTGAAATTATCGAACCATCGCTGAGTGTTCTTGGCTCCACATGATGCCCCGACAAGTTCACCTGTAGGACAAGACTCGCTCGGAACAGCAGAAGTTGGCCGAGTTGGAGACACTCAAGAGCAGGGTATCGCAGCTGACTGCTGATCTCAAGCCGTCGAGCTGCAGACAAGGGCGATGGCTATGGCTATAGAGTTTTTTTGGTTTCTCTCCCAAGTGAATGGAAAACGCACGACCCAAAGCATACCTTTTCATGAAGGTCATGAACACCTGAGAAAGGTGAACCACCGGTCAATACGACCTGCGTTTGGCTCAAGGAACAACGTGAGCGGCTGTTTTTTGTCGGTCGCTCTTGAGGCTTTTTCCATAACCACAGGTTATGAGCCCAAAGAGCTATTGAAGTCCACCCTCATTGTTGAGGTCGCTGGTCCCCATGAGCGGATTCGCCGCACGCCGGCGCCGGGCCTCACGAGATGGAGGCAAGCTGCGAGATCCGGGAGATCGCGAAGGGCATCTGAGAGTGGGCGCAGCAGATGAGAGGCTCGTCCTCGAAGAGGCGCGAGCGACATCGATGCCACCTGCGGTGAAGAGAGTGGGTGGGGCTCCTGCGGCGGCTGAAGGCCGGAGAACCTCGGCGGCAGCTGGCAGGGCTGATGGTGGTCGGCAACCTCCTCCCTTGGAAAGGCAGGATAGAGGAGCTGGCTGGCAGGAGACGGTGAGGCAATCCCTTGAGGTGTTGCAAAGGGCCTTTGGACCAACCTCCCAAGGACCGATGCCGGTGGGACCTCCGCCTCCTGAAGGACTTCTTGGACCCCTATTTCATGGCCGCAATCCGGGACACCCTCGCGCTGACGATCCAGGACAACCTGGAGGGCAAGGGGCTTGGCAGCGAGAGGCACCGTCATCGCCTCAGTTCCCAATTCCGCCGAAAGCGGACCGGAGCAGCATGAATGGTGAAGGTGGTCCACAACCTAGAGTACTTGAGCCCTACGACATGTCTACACCCCATCAACATGGGCGGCAGCAGACCAATCCTTTTTGGAGCGACCGTGGTCGTGCACCTGATGTGGGATCCCGTTCTGAGCGTCCTCAACCCCCGAGTGAAGAGGTGAAGAGGAGCCCGACGTCTCAGGAACTGGAAGCCATCCGGGAGCGCATCCTTCGTGAAGCCCATTTGAACTTCGAGAAGGAGGTCAAGAGGCTGACAGGTGGTGGAGGTTCGTCGACCTATGAATCGGCGAACAGTGTGGGCGAGCGGGCGAAACTTCGTGGGTCCACTGATGGTCAAGGTGGGAACCCTGGTGATGGTGCTGGTGAATCACTACCTGATCGACCCCCTGGATTTCATGAGACCACAACCGGGACATCGTCATCAGGGTTTGGTGGTGGTGCAGGGAAGGTGACCAGGATTGGTGCTGGAATGCCCGTGGCGTCGACGACTGAGGCTCTGCGGAACTTGGAGCTTCCGTCACTTCCAGCACCCAATGGAGAAGGAGCTTCGATCCTCTTCGGCGACTGGCTGACCATGGCATTTCCGCTGATGGCTGACATCTCCAACTCAGCGAAGGCCTGGTGGGAGGAGTCCTTGATGGTTGCACAGGAGCACTACTCGCGCTGGCTGCGACTGAGCCCACTGGAAAGGCTGAGATCAAAGCCCCAGGTTGAAGTGGATCCAGCATTTCAACGAATTGAACAGCGTGGAATTGCCATGCTGCTCGGAGCACTACCTGATCAGCTTCGTCGGGACTTGGTGTCTGGGAGGCAGCTATCCGTGGTGCACATCTTGTACCGGCTCCATGTGGCGTACCAGCCGGGGGGTGGCGCTGAAAAAACGCAACTCCTCAAGAATTTAGTGGAGTCGAAGTTCTCCACATCGGTGGGAGAATTGTCGATGCAGGTCCGGTTGTGGCGACGTTGGCTATCTCGTGCACAAGAACTTCACCTCAACCTTCCGGACCCTCTGGTCCTCATGCACGCCCTGCAGCGCATGATCGACAGCACCCAAAAAGCAGGAGGCACTCAAGTGTCATTCAGGATCTCAAATGTTCGGCAAGAACTTCGAGTTGACTATGCAGCTTCGTTGGAAGGGGTCACTGAGCTGGCTGAGTATGTGCAGGCCGAGATCGAGGAGATGTCTCTCACTGCTGCTCAGAAGGGTGGTGCACCGCTGGTTCAACCGGCTGCCTCGTCCAATCAATCAGCCTCGACGTCACTGAAGGCTATGGCATCGGCATTCGGTGCAACAGAGAATGAAGAGCGAGCCTCGGGAAGGGCTGCTTGCAAGTTTTGGAGGTCGGAGGAAGGGTGTAAGAGGGGCGCTTCATGCACCTATGTCCATGACACCTCGGACATGAAGAATCGATGCTTTGGTTGCGGTGGGAACCACATGAAGCGTGAATGTCCTCATCAACCAAAGACTGGAAAGCCTGACCCGAAGAAGGTGTCGAAGGTGAAGGCCACAAAGGAGGGAGAGAAAGGGGAGACCGTCGAGAAGATCGCCAAGGAGCAGCCCGCAAAGGAAGAGCCGTCTCCGGGGTCATCGCCGCCTCCGTCCACGACCACCTCAAGAATGGCAGAAACACCTGACAAACCATTGGGTCGGGAAACCACGGCAGAGTTGCTCTCTGAGGCAACATCCTTGCTCAAGACACTTCGGAGCATGAAGGTGCTTCGTGTGAAGGAATTGAAGCCGGTAGGCACTGATGGTCTGGCGCCTGTTGGACTTCTAGATGGAGGAGCGACCAATGGCCTTCGTCGAGCACATCAACAGGAGCTGGTGAAAATGTACCCGGTGAGGGTTGAATTGGCCTCAGGGTCAACGACGTTGTTCAGGGTGGATGACCACAAGACTTTGCTGTCCAAGGACCACGTGGAGGTCATTGTCCCGCTCCATCGACTGGTGGGCCTGGGGTATCGGCTTCAGTGGACGGCAGCTGGAGTGAAGATCAATCACCCTGATCATGGCAGGATTGACTGCGCGCTTCGTGGAGGATGTCCGGTTCTACCTGAAGCCAAGGCGCTGGAATTGCTCAGTGCCATGGAGAAGGCAGATCGGGGGGAGATCTTCACTGATGATGAAGTTCGATCATGGTGGTCATCAAGATTTCCTGAGGTCCCTGCGGAGGTGTGGGAGTTCATGAAGGGCCAGGACAGCTTTGATGCTTGCACCTGCCCATGGAATCGACGTCAGCGGCGACGACGCCTGGCGTCTCGTGGTGTGATCGTCAACCTCTTTGCCGGGAAGGACTACAAGAGTTGGTCAAAGACGGACTGGGGTGGCTTTGAGATTTTGAATGTGGATGTGACGATGGGCGCACAGTTTGACCTCCATGGCGTTGGAACCTGCGGGTATCTATGTCACCTAGCTCGACGAGGATTGGTGGTAGCTGTGCTGGGAGGACCGCCACGCCGCACGGTGTCGCGTCTGAGGCACCGAGCTCCGGGTCCACGCCCTTTGAGAGGTCGAGATGACCGTCGATTCATGCTGGAGGGACTGTCTTTGCCGGAGCAGGAGTTGGCCCTCAGCGATTGCGCGTTGGTGATGAAACAGATTGGTCTTTGGCTCCTCCCTGATGAGCATCGTGGAGAACGACCAGAACCTGGATTCCTGATGGAGTCGCCAAGAGACCCCATGGACTACATGTGAAATGAGGCCACCAACAAAAACATGCCGAGTTTCTGGAACTTCAAGGAGGTGAAGAAGGCCAGAGAACTGATGGGCGCATCCTTGCTGACCATGGATCAAGGGCCTATGGGCCATGTCAAGAGAAAACCAACATGTTTGATGGTCGCCAATCTCCCACAGATGAAGGAGTTAGATGGCGTGTCTGGAGAAGGTCGAGGAGAAGCTGAAGCGACATCGCTCACCGGGAGACTGGCCCAATCGAGGGAGTGGTCGGCCTGGGCACCGGGCTTGGTGGCGGCGGTGAAGGAGTGCTTGAAGAACTTCCTCCTGGACTACAGGCGCAGGTGGGGCGCGGAGGAGATCGTGCGTCACGGCGAACCTGGAGTGAAACGGATGAGCATGGAAAGTTGGAAAACCCACGTGCAGAACCAACATCAACCCTACAGGAGGGACTGTCGGCGACGCATGGAACTGATGGGCGTTGATGCGCCGCACCGGAGGATGTCAGGAGATCGATCGGCTCACTGCCTGTCCTATGACATTCTGGGGCCAATGCCATTGGGAGATGATGTGGGCTTGGGCACGAAGTCGAAGTACATCATGGTGGCAACGGTGGCCATTCCTAAGCTGCCTCGTGGTTTGGGGGGAGATGGAGATCGTCCAGCTGAGGATGATGAGCGCCGCCCTGATGATCGAGGAGATGAAGAACACGACCCAGCTAATCAAGGAGGTGATGAGGATCCCGCCAACCAAGAAAATGGCGAACAGGTTCTGCCTCAGCTGGATGAAGTGGAAGATGAAGACCGGGTTGCGCAGGAGGATGCAGTCGCCCTCAATGAAAGCTGGAAAAAGCACATTGATGACTTGGCTGCACCCGTGGGAGTTCAAAACATTACACTGGTGGAGCCCCTGGAGTCGAGAGGTCAACATGATGTCACGAAGGTGGCCACAAGGATGTACTGCCGCTTCAAGGCGATGGGCTTGAGGATCATCCGTGTCCACACAGACAGGGAGCGCGCTTTCTTCTCCAAGGTGTTCCAATCCTTCTGCCGGCGCTTTGGTCTCTACCAAACTATGACGGGGGGCGATGAGGGCCCTTCAAATGGGAGAATTGAAACGGAGGTGCAGCAGGTCAAAAGACGGCCCCGGATGTTGGTCAGAGAAAGTGGCCTGCTAGAAGAGCTGTGGCCTGGCCCGTCACACCGGGTTATGGGGAAACAACCACCTGACCCGTGCTTGCCGCAGATTCCGGCACCAAGGTTGAGTGATGATCCACATCTTCAAGCTCTTCAAGCTGGACGTGATGGTTCGGGGGGAGAGCACAAAGAAGAAGTTGATCCAGCCCGTCACTTTGTTTGGTCTGGGGGGGAGTCTCTCCTCTTGAAAAGCAGTGATGGTGGTGAAATTCGAAAAGGACATGATGATGCACACCGTGAACCCTGGGTGTGTGGTGAATGCGGACTTCAGGTGCTCCCGGTGAAGTGTGGTGATCAGCGGGAGTATATGATCTGCAAGTTGAAGGAGGTGGGACAGTGCCGTTTTTGTGAAACCCCACTTGAAGTTCCATGCCACGAGGCAATGCTGGGGCGTGTGGAATGTGGGCTGGACGAGGCACTGAGACTCCGTGAACATGGAGAAGAAGAGCATCGCTCGCTATGTCGGTGAAGAACGACTTCGGCATCAATGCATCAAGCTTGGAGTCCCTTGCGCACCGTTGATGCCAATTGGAGCCCGCGTCACTGTCAAGACCAAAAGGTGGCACAGGGCTGGGTTTGGACCTTTGATTCCGCCCTTTCGCACGATGACCATCCTCGGACCATCACCTTTCATGATGGAGAGGGAAGGTCAACAGGTTCAACATGCACGTGTGGTTGTCCTCACTGACCCGATGGCTGACCGAGCTGTTCTGGAACTCCAGGAAGTACCTGATCCATCGCGGGCGAAGATGAAGGAACTATGCAGGGCTACATCCTCGACTATATGGAGAAGATGGTTGTGGAGATGGAGGGCAAGCTGACTGAAATGCGAAGTGGTGATGAGGAATACCAGATGGCGGCTCTCGGCACCTCGCCACCGCAGGAGCAGCAGGCGGTCCACTCAGTCCTGCAGACCTACACGGTCCCACTGGCCCAGGTTCGAAAAAGATCTTCCACTATGGATTCCACCTCTCAAGAACGAGGTAACATCGCTGGAAACGTCAACGACAGCGGTACGGCCTGTGAAGGTGAAGGATTTGGTCAATGAACCGGGCTATGAAGAGATGCTGGTGGTCCCATCGAAGGTTGTCCCGACGGTGAAGGCTTCGGACGCTTGCAAGAAAGCCCGCATTGTTCTCTGCGGAAACTTGGTGGAGGACACATCAAAACGTCAAGGACAACCTATGGCTCTTGAGGATCGTCAAGATGATATACCGGCTCAACAGAAGACCATGGGAAGCAGTTTTGACCTCTGCGCCAGTGGCATTGGTGGAATGTCGCTGAGGTGCACCTTGCGAAAGGCGGCTCAGGAGAAGTGGTCTATTGGGGTCACTGATGTCTCCACGGCATTCTTGCTTGCACCTCGGAAATCGTCCAGGCTGATGGTGACGAAACCGCCGTCTTTACTGGTGGAAGCTGGACTCATCGAACCTGACATCCGCTGGGTGATTGAGAAAGCAATCTACGGCCTGGACACATCTCCCTCTGACTGGCAGGCCTACAGGGATGAAGCTCTGCAGAACATGCGTTGGTGGGAAGATGGTGTGCACCATTGGGTCGTTCCCACTCCAGAGCCCAACGTGTGGCGTTTGATGACTGCGCTTGGAGGCGAGGAGGACTTCGTGAATGTGATGGATGATGGTTCAACGGCGGGGTATGCTTTGTCCTATGTCGACGACTTCATCGTCACTGCACCTCGGCCCACGGCAGAACGTTTTTTGAAGAAGCTCTCAACCATGTGGAAGTGCGCAGAGCCGAAGTGGGTGACTCAGCACCAGTGGTTGAAATTTTGTGGAATAGAAATGAGGTGGAAGGGTGATGAATTGTTGGTTGGGCAGCCTGACTACACGCGGGAAATTGTTAGTCGGTATCCTGATCTTCAACCTCGCCAAGTTCCCCTTCCGAAGCTGGATGATGTGGACCTGGAGGACGAAATTCTTCAGGAGGATGTGAGAAAATGTCAAACCATCATCGGTGAGCTCCTTTGGTTATCAACACGCACCAGGCCTGACCTGAGCTTCGCGGTCTCCTGCCTGGGTTCCAGGGTGACAAAATGCCCAAAGAGAGTGCTCAAGTTGGCTTATCATGTGGTGGGGTACCTCATGAACACCCTTGACTATGCGCTCGCCTATAAGCCCTGTTCCGAGGAGATGGACTCCTATGGTCGGCAGAGCTCAATGTCCAGGCTGGAGGTGTTGGCAGACTCGTCGTTTGCACCAACTGGAGGAAAAGGTCATCAGGGCATCATGTGCCCATGGGGCGGCGCTTTAGTGGCTTGGGAATCGAAGACTCAGCCCTTTGCAACGCTGAGCGCAACTGAATGTGAACTTCTAGGGTACGTCGATGGCTTGACCCTGGGGGAGAGTGTTGGAGCGATCGTGAACGTCCTCGAGCAGAATGCGCTGGCCCACGAAGGCTGCTATGTTTTGCGGGGCGACAACCGGTCAGGTTTGCAGCTGCTGCATGCCCCAAGCGGGCCTTGGCGGACGAGGCACCTTCGACTCCGCAGCCATGTTTTGAGAGAGCGGCTGCAGATGAAGTTGTGGCATGCAGAACACATCCCTGGCGCTGATCTATGCGCTGACCTGTTGACCAAGGCGATCACTGTGCCTCGGAGCTGGGAGACATTTGCTTCTACGGCGTAGCTTGCTTCGGTGGAGCCTGAAGCATCTGCGGAGGCTCCGGCGCTGTCTCGCATGAAAAAGCTGGCGCTGGGTGCAGCGGTGGCATTGGGACTGCTAGTGGTGGCTCCGGGCCTGGGCACTGCGGTCCGAGCAGCATCGGTGTGCGGCTTGGCAGCTTTGACGGCATTTGTGCACAAAAAGTGTTCGGACATCAAGATGGTCGAGGGGAAATGAACCCGGCCCAAACACAAGATGGTCGAGGGAAGATGAACCCGGCCCATTCGCATGCGGGAAAAACACAACTTACAGAACATCCCCGCCCGTCGCTCTCTCGATCTCGTTCGACTGTTGCCGGACCGGCGCCCCGAGGGTCGCGAAGGGTTTGGATTCGCCCTGCAGCCATGGCCGGACGCGCATGTGCGCCATGAAGGCGCCACCGCCAAAAGCCCCGCCTAGGCATGTGGGCCTGGGAACGGATGAACCTTGGGAGCTTGCGCGCTTCATGTCCCCGCCGACTGGACTTGACCGGTGGGAATGCCTTGGATGTGGCACCGCCAGCGGCGATTGGTGGGTGAGGGTCCTCAAGAGGCCTAGAGTGCGGCAGTTCCAACCGCTCCACAGGGGACGCCCATGTCCATTGGACGTCTCTCACCAACCCGGATCATCGTGGTCTTCAGCCGGGGGAGCGCAAGAGAAGCCTGGCGTCGACGATGCATCATCGATGACTGGGTGGAGAACCGAAATTCGGATGTGAGAGATTGCTATGAGTGGTGTGGCTACTCGTTCTTCTTTGTGAAGTTTGGCCCGGAGACTGGCACCGTCGAGGGTGAGGGATCGCTGTCTTCGCAGGCTCAGCTGCCTTTGCGGCCTCGAACCTTGCCTGATTGTGGAGGTTCTCAGCTGCGTGAAGGGTATGGAGGTGATGATGGCACTTCTTCACATGCTGTGGAGAGGGGTCGAAAAGCTGTGGAGGCCTTAACTGGCACTTCATTTCGCATGTCTCGTGCCTATGACGGCACGGCAATCACTGCACGAGTCAATGTGACCTTGGAGGGTGTCCCCGCGAGCGGCTATGAGGCAAGGCGCCTTGGATGCTTGAGGAGGGGAGAGCTCGGGCCGTCCGCTTCGTCGAAGGCGGAGGATCCGAATGAGGAGGCTTGGAAGGTCTCGCTGGAAGTGAGCGGTTAAGTCCGCCAGAAGCTGATGATTTGCCCGTCTGGATGGGCGTAGAGACGCCTGTTGCGAGGCCTCCTGGCCCGAATCCCGACAGCGAGGACTCGAGGTCGGCTGGGAGCTTTGAGTTTTTGGGTGAAGCCGCAGACGAAAAAACCTGCGGTGGATCCCCATAGAGTATGCTGGTTTCATTGACCCAGCATAGGGGGAGTGTGAATGGAAAGCGCACGACCCAAAGCATACCTTTTCATGAAGGTCATGAACACCTGAGAAAGGTGAACCACCGGTCAATACGACCTGCGTTTGGCTCAAGGAACAACGTGAGCGGCTGTTTTTTGTCGGTCGCTCTTGAGGCTTTTTCCATAACCACAGATTTATTGACTTTCTCGGGTGTATCATTTTATTGTAGCCTAGCTTTGGAAGTAACACGATACTCAGTCACTGTGAGATGTCATAGTCACTTTGTTTATGAGATGCTTAGTTCATGCAGAT
>CAXIVM010000985.1:0-10000 GCA_964035705.1 Porites rus
TACATACTTTAAAGAATGTGACCCTTCTGCAGTAACCCAGGTATGTAAAGAACATGGTGTTTGTCAAATTGATAACAGATTGTGTGAGAGGTTGCATTAACCCCACTTCTCTTTCCCTCACTGATTACAGACCATTACGGTGAGAATATAAAATGTTTTGAAGTTAAAGATAAATTTTATTCAAAGTGTATTGCAAACATTGATAATGGTACTGGAAATGTCCTACCCTGGTGGTTATTACCTTCATGTTTCGCGAAGCTTTGTTATAATCTGTAGAAAACTAGAACTTGGTCACTGTGAATACATGGCAACAGAGTGGCAAAATTGGGTTGAATTATTTTGTCAGCTTATGTCCCTCAATGTGGTCAGTTTCGTATCCCAGAGTTCTTCCGTTCAGTTCAGTTTACTTTATTTTTTGCCATACAGACGTACAAAAAAACAAGAAAAGCTAATGGTGAGGAAGCCCAGGGGAAGCCACCAGACTTACAAGGAATGGGCTCCCTTGGGTAAATTAATACAAGACAGTATTAGCAAAATGTACATCATATTATGGCAGCATATGTGGCTTGAGTTTGTTGTTTCATCTCTTGTTAGCTGCGAAAGGTTATTCTCTGGGTTCTGTGCTTTTCCCTTCTCCCCGAAAAAAACCCAAATTTGAATTTCATCTGGAAAACAGTGACACAATGTAATGAATTCTTAAGGACTCCCAGGTGTTATTTCAGTTAATGCTGCAGTCATAAAGAGACCTATTTCTTTTATTGAATTTTTTTTAGAATCCTGGTATCCAGCTTGATGGCACTGACAGGTATTAAGTGTACCGTGTAGAAATTGAAGTAATATCTTGTTTGGCAGATGATCTAAAAGACAGTATCTGATTTGTGTGTAACTGTTGTCAATGAAGAATTTCAACATTTCATGTTTAACAATAATATGGAATAACAGTTCTCACTCCCTGAAAATGTCCACTGCCTCAGTAATGTTCAAAAAAAATGAAAATTCGTTTTGGATGCAAAAATAATTTGAATATTCCCACACAGCTGTTCTTGCAACATCTCAGCTCTGCATTTGACATGTACTTGTCTAT
Source organism: Porites rus (assembly GCA_964035705.1). Lineage (NCBI taxonomy): Eukaryota > Metazoa > Cnidaria > Anthozoa > Scleractinia > Poritidae > Porites > Porites rus. The sequence continues at coordinate 1,085 of CAXIVM010000985.1, forward strand.
ATTATATTAATGTTTATCAATGTGGTCTTTGTTATCTGACAGCTGGATCGTGGAGATTCCTGCGCCACGGGAATTTTACTGTGACACACAGGTGAATAGCTTAATAATTCTTTTTATAGTAGATTCTTACCATGTTTGTCATAGAAAAGGAATGTTAACTGTTACAGTAAAATTTCTCCTTTAACCATTTGCCCACTTTCTAGCATCAACAAATGAAGTTTGATACTTGTTTTTAGGCTGGTCCTGTACAGTTGCTGTAGTGTTTCCAAATTTTATGTAGAGCTGTTTAACAAATGGCAAGGTTGGGAACTCCTTGTAAAATGTCTTATGATGTCAAAATTGTGTGAATTTTCCAGTTATCTGGATATGGTTTAAAAGATGTCATTCATTTACACAAGTTAGGAATCAAAGCTTTGTTGGGCTTTTAAAATTGAGTATGGGACAAGTAGTACAATGTAAGGAGTGTTATTTGGGTAAGGGTTATAAGTGATCTAGATGTGAATGGGTTCAGTTGTTTTAAAAGCGGTTTTCATAACATTTAATCACTCTTTGATAGTGTGGAAGGTTACCATCACAATTTACTCTGAAATAAGGGTCAAATCATTGCTAGATGGTCATGTCCTTTTTTTTCTTTCCTGTTCAGCCATACAGTGGACCACTTGTCAATTTGCAAGTTATTTCTGAACTTTCGGAAACTTGATGAGTTGAAGAGTAAATGTGCGTGTAGGAGAACAGGAGAATGCTGTTGAAAGAGAGGCTCTTCTGCACAAGATTTGTGTCCAAGTATAGTCAGTGTTAGTCAGTCCTATGTGTCTCAAGGTTGGTTTCTTAAAAATGGTGCCTTTAATTATACATTAACAGTAAAAGAGAGGGCTCTCTTTAAACACATAAATCTATGAGTATTATATTTTAACACAGTTGTTACTAAAACTTGTAAACAGTTTGGTAGAAAATGAAAAGTGTTGTAACAAAAAGGCTTTTGATATCTTCCTCTCAGAGTGCCCTTTTTGCTAACAAGTTATTGTTTCATAACATCTATTCTATAACCTATGCAGGTGTTTTGGGGGTCCCTATATTATGCTTCAAAGGTTAAGTAAAGTATTATTCAAAGTTTAGTTCATCAGATAATTTAAAGTGAAGTAGACACTGCATTTTAGGATGTAGCTAGAACTGTGCATTAGTTAAAAGGTTGTGTCATTTGTGTTTCACATTAATGATATGTGGCTATTGTCACCTTGTTGGTGTTTTGTGGTTAAAGGTGTTCTGTCATGTATCAAACCTTTATGTGAAGTAGTGGAGGAGAAGTCTCTTCCTTAAGGTGTATTTTCATTATTAGTGAAGAAATATAGCTGAAAACATTGAAGATACTAACAAATAGATGAAATCACCGTAGATAAGAATCTTCAATTGTCACTTGCAGAAAGACAAAAAGAGGTTTCTAGCCTTGTATTCATACCGTTGAATTTTACAGAAGTATATGGCTTAAATGCCGGCTCCTTACGTTAATAGTATTTATATAATTCAGTGGAATACTGCTGAAAAATTTTGTCCTAATATATTTAAAATGTTGATTTGATCATGTCAGCAGTGCGGTTATCATTATTTTTCATTGGCTTTCATGTAAGAGGATTGCACAAGGTTATATAAGTTTAAAGAATTATTAATGCACTAATGCTTAATTCCTTCAAAAATAATTTGTTTTAATTTTTAATTCATTGACTGGTTAAGACTGGACTTTTAGCAATGTGAATTCATGCTGTTTCTGAAACTGAAAAGTTACTGTATGACCATGAATTGATAACGTCCTCTTGTATGTTAGACATTTTAAAAGGACAAGTTACTGTTGTTGTGAATGTTTTAGTTTGACATCAGATCTCAGCTTGACTTCACAGGCTAGAAAACCTACTGCCCTACATCAATAAATGTTTCACAGTTCTTATGCAATTCAACAATGTATCTATCGCACCTATCCATCAATACCCTTAGCTGAAATAAATGTAATTTATGCATTGATTGTGTATGGGCTGGTTGTATATAGAAATATTTGCAGGAAGTTTGAGGCTTTATTGGTATCATGGCATTCCACTGTCATCAAAGATGCTATAAATGAGAGAAAAGCACGGCTAGGCGCTCACATACCATTAGTTTTAAATCAGAGCCATCAGCACCATTGCACAATCACCAAACAGTACAAACTTTAAAAGTCAACAGTCAAGCTCTGATGAAAGTGGATAGAGTGCACCGAAAATTGAGGAATAAAAACTCAGGGTGGTGAGCAACTGCTTTCTTTTTTTTGAAATGTACCTTAGGTATCATAGGTGTGCAAGGATTTTCAATAATGTGAACTGGAAGGTACATGTGTTGATTTGAATTGGCCGTTTTGATTTTCTGCTTGATTGTGGTTAATGTTGTGATAATCTGCAATGTGAGACTGGTTTGTGGATGCCATCGGTCATTGTATAGGCTATTACAAGGTTGTGCAATAGAATGGATCAAAATTTGTCCTTCAAATCATTCTTATAGTGCAGGATGAAAGAACAAATACCATATGCAACTTCCAAATTGCCACTTTGTTCCATAAGGTAGGTGTGTCAATTGATGCACAAAGCATGTGGAATGTGTTATTCTGGTTTAATGCTTCATTTATGAACCTGTGTGGGCAAGGGTCAGAACACTGAGTTGAAAATGTGAGGGTGCCATGTTCTTGTGCCCTGCTAGCCAGTCCTTGTTACCTTGCAACTACTTTTATAAATTATGGCTATAATTTTTCTGCTCTTCTAGCCTTTGCACTGTCAACATTAACGAGGGTAAATAGTTGTTTTTTATTGCTATTGTTGTTATTCACTTCTTAATTATCAAGTGTTGTGATGCTGTACAAAGAAGAGTTTCCATCAGGTTAGTGAATGAAGTGGTATTTTATCTAGACGTTGTGGTCAGTCATGTCAAAAATTGTTCCTTCAGTGGTGGGGGAGTTGTGGCTTTATGCAGCTACTGGTGTGAACAGACATGATAAATGGTGGGGAAGCAAATGAGGATCATTTGAAGGTATCAACTGCATTGCCCACCAGATTATGTGTTAGGTAAGGTTTTGTTTGGAGTGTTACCCCTCCTTAAAAAGGGCAAAAAAGATTGGTCAGTGGTTATAATATCAGCTTTTCACTCTCTTTTGCAATGGTGGATCCAGACCCTGAGATAAGGGGGATGCCCGGTCTCCAAACAAAAACTTTTTTGAACCTTCGAGCTTTAAATTTAGGCTGATTCTTAGACTAAGACAGCCCAAGTATGAAGCCCCTATCAATGGGGAGAGTATAAAGTTTGAGGGGGGGATGTCTTGGGTACCACCTGAGAATTCAGTTAGCATAGTAAATGTTTGGAGCTGCATATGGTATTGTCCTTTCCAGGTGAAAACAGATTTTTTCCTTTACTACTGGTTGTAAATGTCATTACTGGACAGATTACTGGTCTCTTTTGAACAGTAATTTCTACATGAGCTGGTGCCGCATATGGTAAATAATTAAGAAAGGGTGAATCACTAAGTTGGTTAAAGCAATCTTGTTGTTGAAATTTTGTAACTTTTAAGAACCTCACAGATTAGTGCGATGAAGATAATTATCTTCTACCCAACTTTTTTTAGGTTCCTTGGCTGGCTTTATTATCTGTTTTATGCATTTCATGTTTTTTCTGTAGACAGCTCACTAAATCTATTTTGTTGTCTAATTAGCCTCACACATTTTCTACATAATGTCAAAAAAGGTATATTGGCTTATTATCCTGATCCAGTAGATCCAAGAGCTTTAAACACATTACCCCATATGGAAAATCTATTAATGAAAAGACAGTCTGGACTGGAAGTGTGAGCATTTTGGCAATTGTCCAAAGCACCGTTAAAATGACTTGGGGTCAGAGACACAACAGAAATTGTCAACGATATCAATGAGGGCTGTCAGGTACTATGAGCCACCCTGCCAGATGTATTTGTATGAAAAGAAAAGACTTTCCTTGTTCAATTCCCCACCTCCTAACTCATTAGACGTTAGTGATATTAGTGACAACCTTTATAGATTCTATAGTACCCCTTATGGGTGGGACTTGAAAATATAGGCTTGAAGGGGAATTATTTACTACTGCTATTAAAAGGTAAAGGGGCAGTGAGAGTGTTCCACATGGTGTTAATAAGAAATTTATTGTTGTGTATCTTCATAAAAACATGTACAAAATGTGCCACCTGTAAGTACCATTTCTATAAGGTAGACAAGTGCAGTTAAAATGGAACTGTTTCCTTTTTCTCATGCTATAATAAGACTTTACTCGGAAATGAAATGTGTACTGTGATTAAGGAACTGAAATATCATTTTAGAGTCCAGTAATACTCATCATTGAACATGTTGTGTTCCTGGATTCTGTGCTCAGATATAATGTCAAATGTACTTTGCAGTAACTTCCATGCCATATTTTCAATCAAATTGTTTGGTGTCAAGCAGTGCAATAAATCCAAATTGAAGTTTTCCTTGTTGCTTTTTATAGACTAATACAAAGTCTTACAAATTCATTGTTTGTAGTCTTTCATCCTGCTATCAAGTATCTCTTCAATCTGGGATCCTGGAAAAGAGGAGAGCAGCATCTTTTAACATTATTCAATATCAGAAGTGTTTGAGAGATGTCATAAATGCTCTGTTTGTCTGCTTGACTGAAGAATTTAGTTACGGTTAGGTTGGTGTGCTCTTTTCCTCCCAATTTATCAAGGCTACCTTTGTCAACAAAGTCTAAACCATAAATGTCAAGAAGGCTTTACATCAATCTTCTCTTGACAATAGTGACTCACAAGAGACCAGGCTATTAGAATTAATAACAAATAATAATGAACAAGAAAAGGGTCTGACAATGAAAGAAATTTTTTTGGAGATTAGTTTTTTATGGACTTAATGTGGATATTGGAGGTTAAGGGGAGTTAGGTGTCAAGTAATTATTAAAGGAAATGTATGGAGAATGTATATCTCAATATTAAGGCATCAGATGTATGGTTCTCAGTATGGAGAATCTTTATGTGATCATTAGGGCTTAAAGAGGAACTTGGGACTCCCATAATTCTTAAAGGAAATGTATCCAGTATCTGTATGTTCATATTGGTGCCCACAGGATAATTGTAAATGTTTCTTAGGGAAACCCATTTAGAAAGTGCATGTGAATGTTGTAGCTTAAAGGGTAAATTGGAAGTAAAGTAATAAGTGGAACATTTGGAGATCAGTATGGAGAATTTGCACGTTAATATTGGGACTTAATGGGTGCTTTGAAGTTAAATTATTCTTAAACACGACAAGCAGAGATTGGTATGGAGAACCTGTATATTAATATTGTGGGCTAAAGGGTAATTGGAAGTCATCGTATTATTAAACCGAAGTTGTGGAGATCAGCATGTAGAACCTGTATGTTAATATTGTTGGCTGAAGGGTACTTGGAAGTCATCGTATTGTTAAACCGAAGTTGTGGAGATCAGCATGTAGAACCTGTATGTTAATATTGTGGGCTGAAGGGTACTTGGAAGTCATCGTATTATTAAACCGAAGTTGTGGAGATCAGCATGTAGAACCTGTATGTTAATATTGTTGGCTGAAGGGTACTTGGAAGTCATCGTATTGTTAAACCGAAGTTGTGGAGATCAGCATGTAGAACCTGTATGTTAATATTGTGGGCTGAAGGGTACTTGGAAGTCATCGTATTGTTAAACCGAAGTTGTGGAGATCAGCATGTAGAACCTGTATGTTAATATTGTGGGCTGAAGGGTACTTGGAAGTCATCATTGTTAAACAGAGCATGGGAAGATCAGTTTGGAGAACCTGTATGTTAATATTGTGGTCTAAAGGGTACTTGGAAGTCATCATATTGTTAAGCAGAACTTGGGGAGATCAGTGTGGAGAACCTGTATGTTATTATTCTGGGCTAAAGGGTACTTGGAACTGAACTTATTCTTAAACAGAGCATGCGGAGATCAGGATGGAGAATCTATATGTTAATAATAGGGCTTTAAGGGTTAAGTGGTGTGTATGGCTGTTGGCCATGCAGTTCGAAATTAAAAGAGCTATAATTGTGAGAAGGAATTTGATAAGGAAGGGTTTATTTTATTTTGCCACCTTGTAAAGTGATGCAAGTCTTATTTCTCCATTGGTATTACTGTTCTTTTCTTTCTATGTGATCATTATTGTCACAAGACATTTTGAGAGGCATATTCTGTTATAGGGTTTTGAGATATGCAGTAAATGGAAGAATATATATTTTTGATGGCCATGAATGAAATTTTTTTACCATCAAGTGGACAGCATGAATATCCAATTGCATTCTACCAAGTGGGTAGAAAGCTAGATATAATGGAGACAATTTCTCCTTCTAAGAAACATGATGTACTGGAGAAGGTATGTTGATCACCTATAATGAATGGAATGATCATTGACCTTGTGTGATTTTCGTCTTATTTGTTTTACACGAAACTACTGTCTGATGTCATATTTTGGAAACTAGAAATGTTATGACAGGCACACATTCCTTGATTGAAGTCGAATTCAGCCTCTCTACCAATGATTAGAATTGGTTGTCACTGCACTAATTTTTGTATGAGTTAAATGTAGAAGCCCTAATGTTGATAGGTGAATTTCTTCTGAAAATGTTCCCTCCATATGACATTCATCTAGTTATTTTTAATATCATTGTTAGTAGTCATCTCTGAGGACTGAGGATTAGACAGAGATGGATAGGTACTCTTGTCCATGTTTGATGTGAAAAGCAGATAAAGGTCATATGTCCACTGTGTGAAAATGAACAAGGAATGGGTACTTAAGTGTGAACAGACAGGGCTGTCATTAGTGCAAGGTACATGCAGCTAGTGCGTGGGGAATAACAGAACAGCCTTCAATATCTTTTGGTTCTATTTTCTTTTCTTTTTGTTCTGCTCAAAGTAAGTGGGGTGATGTTTCGTAGTAGCCAGGGATAGTTTCCATACCCAAGTGACACCCTCATGATTACACGTGGGTAAATTGAATATGCTGTTGGAACAAATGTCAGGGGTTTTGTTTCTTAAAGGGTAGATGTTTGTGGCTATTTTTGTATTGCAATGTTTATTGAGAGTGACGGGGATGTTCAAGCATCCTGACTCAAACAGTCACAACATTTCCCTAGTAAATGTGACAACAGGCCCCGGTTGTCCCAAAGGTAGATAGGACTATCCACTGGAGAGTCATTATCTAGTGAATAAGCATTAGGAAAACCAATTGCATAATACGGTGTATTGAGAATGATTTGATGGATAGCATTCCCACCTTTGGAACAAATAGGACCAGGTGTTTGAGAACTTGATTATATTCAAGCATACCATAACTGTACCCTAACTGAGTTTTATGGGATTTGCAGTAACTGTAATATTGTGACTGTTTGATAAAGGAAGGTAGTGTGTACATGTGGGTTCTATTAACTTTACTTGTTGTATTACATTAGTAAGGCAAAATATTACCTGCTAATGTGTCAGATGTAGCCGTGAATACTTTCAACCCCAATCTCCTTCTATCAATGTTCCTGACTTATCCGCTGACATTTCCTGTAAGGATAAGTTAAGAGAATTTGGAAAATAATCAGACTTTTGCTTAATGATCATTTTGTTTATTTGTGTAACTTTTCCCTTGATAATACTGGCACAAAATAGTTGATGTTTACCACTGTTTCATTGGCAGTCGAGAGCTTATGAGCCAGGCTGTTTCTTAAACTTTGTAGAAGTGGCAGGGCTATAAATCTTTGTAACAGTCAAAAGTATGGTGCACACTAGCAAAGCTGTGAACCACAGGGATATGTCTTCAATGTTGTTATAATGACTAGAAAAGTCAATCATGAGAATCAAAACAGAGCTGCTTGCAGGATTGCTGCTGTTGTTCGGTTTTGCAGGTGATCCAACAAAATAAACCTTGAAAATTAATATATTTTGTTGTTGACGGGATTTAAAACATTATTGCTGTATTGGCACATTGCTTGTTTTTGACAGGTTGAGTGTGGCAGAAGGTAGTGGGTGATAATTTTTTTACTCTCGAATTTTGCTTAACTATTGTCGCAGCTGTGTACATTGGCCAAGATCAGTGACCAAAGTATACAAATATTAGCCAGAACAAACAGGAGTGATAAGATCACGAAGTTGACTGACCATTGGGAAAATGATACTTCCGGAAGACATCAGGAGTACGGATATGTGGTAACAAATGTTGCAAGTTCGTTTTTGCGCTATAAATTGTTATGACTTGCCTTAGGTGCTTAAGAGACAGGAAAAAAACAAAGTACTCACAAGATATTTTCTGCGCAACTTCATCTACAGTAATTCCCTTATACCACTCGGAGTAAACTGGTGATGAATTGTGACAATCCCAATTGTGACGTAGTGTCCCGCCAAACTTCAAACTTCATAGCAAAGCAGGTCGGAGGCAATGGAGTAGGATCGTCTTCGATTGCTGAAAACTCTGCTTTGTTTGTGCGCTCCGTCTGGTGGATGAAGGGCATCATTAAGCCTGGATTCCCGTAAAAAGTCAGACATTTCCCGAAGAACTGGGTTATGTCGTGCTCCTAGCTGTCAACAGTGCTTTTCAGCACTCGTATGAAAGGTGGTAGTCGAGAGCTCACGAGCCAGGCGGATAAGTCTAAGAGGTGGTGTCGCCAAAAGCCACTAGCACTGTGAGTTACGGTCCATTTGCGAACTCCTGGTGTGCGTGGATTTGGGAAATTTGGAGCCCCTTTTAGACTTGTAAAAATGGTGTTAAATTTTGGCGGGGGGGCTTTCCTTGTCAAAAAACAAAAATCGATCCCATAATGCATTGCGATAATATCCCGCCATATTGCCTGAGAAGTCATCAATATTCATACCATACTTTCAACACGTCATGTAATAAGCCA
>CAXIVM010000986.1:0-69133 GCA_964035705.1 Porites rus
CGTACACCTGTTTTTGTGAGGTGAACAGATTTTGAGATTCCCAACAGCTGAACTCGAAGACCCTTGGCCTCCGGCTCGGAGTTCCTCCACCTGTCTGGCCTCAGAGTGGGAACATACAATCTGGCCAAGACCAAATATGTCGTTCCAAGACGTTTGCTATGCTTGGCCCATAACACCTGTAACTACATTATTTCCTGTATCCCCTCTCTTTGTGCACGCTTTATCGCCACGTCATTGTGAGGTTGTTGATGTGATGCAAGTCCTTGAGCTGCACACGTGGAGCGCGGCGGCCAATCACCACCAGCTCCACTCCGACTGGGTGGGAGGAAGGCCAAGTCAGACGGACCTCAACAGCTCTTTCGAGTTGTTGCAAGCCCAAGCAGCTCAGTCGCTACAATTGGCAGTCGCTGGTGCCCGCACTCTCTGCTGATGTTGCTGGCAGGGTGGGCGCCACCCCCTCAGACACGGCCTCCTGCGATGGTGCTTCGAGGCAGTCTTGCGGTTAGCAGCTAGCAAATCACTTGAATAGCCCGTCCTTCTTCTTGAAGAAGTTTCGCATTGTGCGATGACAAGCCAAAAGCTTCGCAAAGAAGACCGTTGACAATTGCAAGAGCCTTTCCAATCTCCAAATGCGCTTGCCAAATGGGCTGCGACCCTTCCCATCCACTCTCTTCTTCTCAGGCAAGCGAGCTTCTCTCCACGGCTTGCAGGCCTAAAGAACGATATGGGGCTTCACATGACCCAGGGGGGTTTCTAAGGCACTTGTGAAGTCTACTCCGAGGGCATTCGACTTCGATACCCATCCGACCTGTTTCGAAGCACAGCGCACGTGGCGCTAGCGAAACGCAAATTAAAGATTTGGTTTTCGACAAACCCAAGCTGTGGTTCTCGAGGCAACTCAATGCTAGCCAGGTGCCCCCTCAAGCCAAAGAGGCTCAGAGGAGTTCAAGCGCTGGTGACTATGTCTTTTGGGTAACAAAAACTTCCGGATCCTGGACTGGCTGGTGCCGTTCGTGATGTCCCACAGGCTTACTGTGAAACATGTCATGTGTTAAAATCATGCACTTCAAATCAAGTAGCCCTGACGACCATCAGGAGCCCAATGCATTCATTCCAGCACCTTCCTTAAGAAAGTCTGGATCCCTCCAAATTTGGAGTCTTTGCAATGCAATTTCCACTAGTCGGATAGACTCCCACTTGAATCATTGAAGTGACAATCAACCAGGCTCAGCCTACTCAACACCAGTTTAATTGCTAGGTCTAGCAGGCTGTCACGAACTGGATTCACGGCAAGTGCCTGACAGGTTTTGGTCCACAATCACTTAGGAGCTACAAGAATAGAAACACCTACCTGTGCCGCAAACGGCCACATGGCTGTTCTGCGGCAGCACTGCCGTGTTCAAGGTCGCCTTGGGCAAAGACATTCAAAAGAAATGCACATCTTAGACCGGAGGACTCAAAGAAAGGGATTGTTCAACGGCATAGCTGGATAGCACAAGGACACCTTGTGAAAAATGAGTGGGTGAGCTTCCCCAAAAATCTTAGGAACCACATCAATGAAGACAGAGGGTCAGGCTTCTGCAAGGAAAGCCTTCGCCCCCCCCCCCACACACCCCACGACCCCACCTTTTCAGGCGAGCAGCCCACCTCTCGGCCTAAAGACCCTCAAGAATGCATATGTCCTGAGCTCCTGGCCTGGCCCATTTCCTCAAGGCTTGCTAACCCAAAAGCCTCAAAACTCAAAAATGTTCCACACGAAAGAAACCTGCGAGAAAGAAAGAGACACCAAGAACACTGTTCGTGGCCTGTGAGGATCTATACTGGTCGCCTACGGCCAGGATCAATGCAAAGAACGGAAGCATTTGCAAATCTATACCCTTCACACCGCCTCTGCGACCGAAGCTAGCACCAGCTGCACTTCCCAAGCCAGTCCCAAAGCTGTTGACCGCAATGGTCGGTGCATTCAGCCCGATGCCAGGCGCTTTTGGCGCAGTGCCCAAGCCAGATCCCAAGCCACCGAAACCCCCACCAAGGCCACCGCCAAATCCACCCAACCCATTGGGCTTGGGCGTCCCCATGGTCGCTGCTCCCAAGCCAGTTGGAGGTGTCTGGATATTTGGAAGGCCTCCACATCCACCGGAAGGCCCACCAACACCTGGATAGGCCAAGTTGGTGCAACTTCGTGGCAAAGCTCACTCTCGGTGCACCTCGCAAGTCTTCAAGCCTCGCACTGCCAAGACCACCTTGGCCACTTTGGCCAACTTTGACCTTGCAAACTTGCAAGAAGACTTGGGACAAAGGACTCGGAAGCCTAGGAGTCCTCTTGTAAAGGCCATGATCACTTGAACACTCCGGCCCGTTTTGTGAAATTCAAGCCCCAAGACGGTGAGACGACCCTGGTGACCCCAATCTGAACTGAGGCCTTGTGGGGCAGCCTTCAGCGCCTGCTTCGCCTGCTCGACGTAGCGTTCCTGCACAGTTTTTTACACTCTCGAAACCAAAAGGAACCTGTTTGTAAAACCTTCTGGAGTTTAAGTTTCAAAGCAAACTAAGCATCAGTCTAAAGTGATGTAAGACTATCCAGGACAAAAGCCTTTGCACCAAGGCCCTCGTCAGTCAAAGGGAATTGACATGCCATGACAATTGCGCTCGAAGCCTTTGGAACCCCCATTCTTTCACACTGTCTCCGGTCCTGTTCCAAGTGGAAAGCCTCCAAATCTCTCAAGTACTGGCTAGCATCCTTTTCGGACATTGGCCTCAACAGGTTTGTGCTCCATGTGGACTGACCTTGCATTGCAAAAGTCGCACCTGGTGCTATCACCAGCGATCTCAGTCCCACGTCGCTGAAGATCACGGAAACGAGTATCAAGCCTGATACTCCGTTCAGGTGGCCGAGAATCAGAAGGAACTGCGGTGATAAACAAAAAACGAATAGTTAAATATGAAGACATCAACCTTAGAAAGCTACTAGGAACAAAGGGCATCGCTAGCAAGGACGCTACTAGTAGCTCCTGGCCTTACTACCAGTAACAAGAAGCTACTAGTAGCTAGAAAGTGGATCCTGATTGCGCTAAGTGTAGCTAGGACTCCCACGATGTGCCCATGCTTGCTAGCGGAGCTATCACCTGACGTGTGAACCGAGTGCTCGGCAGCGACACATTTGGCCCAGGTGTTGTGCTCCCCAATGCGCAATCACTTCATTCTCACTTCATTCATGCTGCGTGTACGCTTGGAGCAACATGTGAAAGGAACTCCTATCTTCTCAAGTCAACAAATCAATTGAACAATCAACGAATCCTCGAAGAAAAAGATAAGTTAATCCTTGAGGCATCTTGAACCCAAGAATTCCCTGCATGTTTTCTCTCCCTGCTCACGCTGGTTCACCTGCTGTGGAACACGGGCAAGCTGCGGAGCCATTCCTTGAAACTCCTGGAGGACGATAATAAATTCCAAGTCACGAACTTGGCAGTTGACTCGGCAGTCGGGGGTGATTTCTGTGAAAACAATGACAAGGATGGCATCAAAATGCATCAAACATCATTAGACAGCCCCAGAATTGCACCTGCATGAGGCGGATAACCTGTCCAGACTGTGAACAAGAAACAGGAGGTCTATGTTTGCAGCTAGGATGTGCCATTGACGTATATTATGTGTATATATATATAACGGAAAGGTCTTTTTTCTAAAAGCCAATTGACAAGGAAATTCGGCCTTGCCTTGTCAATCACAGCGGACAGCCGTCGATCAGTGTCTGGTGTCACCTCAAAAACAGGGCCAGGCATCTGATTTGGAAGAGCCGACACACACCATGCGGCCTGTCCACGGACAGGCGCAGCTGCCTCACTAGTTGCAGTGTGAGGCCAAAATGAGTGGTGCAGTCACACTGAAACTGTCACGACTGCGCAAGCGTCACAACTCGTCGCCTGTGGAGGTTGTGCAGCTCCGAACGATCCCAAGGGCGGCATTGGCTGCGGTGGGACTGAGGGGCCAGTGGTGCCAGTGGGCAACCGACTACCCAGCATCCCTTGATAGCCTCCCAGGCCACCTCAGCTTCAAGCGCAGTCTCTCTGTCAGTGGTGCGACTTCTTTCCAAATTTGGCGTTGGAACAAAAACAAAAAGCCCAACGGCTCATCATCATTAAACACAGTGATCCCTTGTTTTTTGGACGCCAATTGAATTTCTCAATCAACTTACCAATTGAGCCCAAGGGGCTTGTTGAGCCTGCAGCCTGCTTAACTTGATACTCGGCATCACCCACGAAGGTCAACTGCCTGACATTCGTGAATACATTTGCGACATCCGCCTCATAAATTGCGACTTGAGGTCACCTTGACACATACGATTCCAGCTCATCGGCATAGGGTGCAGCATCCGCCTGCCAAAATGCAAGCAGGATTCAAATCCATTTTGCAGCGGCCACTCTCAAATCCGCCTCCAGCATCAACTGGCCACTAGTGAGCTGCATCCCTTTCTGCTGCAAACGAAGGAATTCTTCATGCAGCTTTTGTGCTTGATCGGCTAGAGGGTTGAAAACCTGACAAGAGAACATCTTGGGATATGATCTCAGTCCGGACACCTATGCCAAAAGGCCCTACAAGTTGACTCTGATATTTGCACTCCTTCATCACGTGAGGTCCTTCTGCTCCCCTGCTCCCCTCTTTTTGGTATGTCATTGTGTATCTCCTCTCAAAGCATACTGTAATATATAGCAACAACATCTCTTGCAATGCTGCTGCGCCTGAGGCGGCAAATTCGGGAGCTTCGAGTGCAAGGCCTCGAAGCGTTGCATCCCCGACTGAATGGCCTGCAGAAGCACTCCAATCATCAAATCCGAATGTGTTGTTTGCGGCTTGACTCAGGAATTCACGTCGTCTCGAGCCAAAAACGAGAAAGCTGGGCTGTACTTGGAGAGCTGATCAAATCCAGTCTCATGGCCTGCATTGCAGCCTGCAATCGCTGTTCAGTCGCAGGTGAGGCTGGACCGGTTCCACCGGCTACACCTGCACCTGCAAGAGCGTCCCCAAGCTACACCAGCCAAGTCATGACACAAAGCCTGGCCTTGAGACTTCCGAGGCAGGCTGCCGAGCGACACTGGAGCAAACGACCCTGCTCCAGGTGCTCCAGGCAGCCCTCTGGGGCCTGTGATGCCAAACCTGGCGGGAGAAGTTCACGCAAAGGTCCTATAGCGATTGCCTCCAACCTAATAGCAAGGTTCTCAACCTTGACTCTTCTGCGACAAAGGACCCACACGTTGAAGCAACCCACGCGGCGGAGCCTTTGGCAACCCCATTGACAAAGACGGCCAAGTCTCTGTGGAAGGTAATGGCTTCCTGACATCAAGATCAAGCAAAAATATCTGACTGGATCAATCCCTTAAGGAAAATGCTTGAGATCACACGTGCCTCTTCCAACTCTGGGTTTGCGTTGGCATTGCCATTGGCAACTAGCTTCTTCTGCATGTTCTCAAAACGCTCATGGAGCTTCTGCGCAGGAGTCGCAATTTCTTGCAGCTCGGTCGGTGGGAGCTGTGCAATTTGTGGCTGCAGCTCTTCAAAGCGTTGCATGAGCCCCGCGATGCCTTCCACCGCATCTTGCAAGGCTGCGCTTCGAGAGTTTCCGGTGCCCAGGCTTCCCCCCCTACAGGGAGGCTGAGCTGGTTGCCCCGGCAGTTGTCCTGCCACCGGGACGGCCACCAGCATGGCCAGAACAGCCACCAGTGAAGCCATAGCCAATGGCAACGCCACTGCTATCAGCGATACCATGCTCAGTCTACGACTCAGCACTAAGTTTGAAGCTGCTGAGTATCCATGCATTTTGGGGGCTCGTGTTCAAAGTGCTCTTGCAACACCTGCATTCCATGATGCATAGCTCTGAAGTTGCCTTTTCGTCCTAGGGCCCAACTGAAGGCTGCAGCGCAGCTTCAGTGGTCAGGATTCTTGGATTCTAGAATTAGCCCTGGTGTGGTGCATGTCGGATTCTTGTACTGCTTCAGAAAGCTGAGCCAAAATGCAAAGGAAGTGCTAGACTGAGAAGATTGAAATGATGAAAAGCAAGCAAATACACATGATGCTCGTGTCCATGGAAAGCTGATCTGTCAGTGTTGAGGGGTCAAATCAAGAATTGCTTCAACATTGCAGAGACGCCTGTGCAACAGCGGTGCTACTTCGTCAGGGACATACAGTTCAGGTAATAGGTACTCCGATAGCGCAAGCAAGTGTCCAAGAGTCGAACTGACACCAAATCGAAGCAATGTCATTTTGGCAGTGGAGGGCAGTGGAGGGGGTCCAAATATGGAGTGGAGAATGGCTGAAGTTGGCCACAAAGATCGGAACGAGGATCATCGGGCAAAACTTCTAAGAGTCTTTGGAGGCGAGGCGTTTGTGCGCATCGGCGAGGGCAAGTTCAGGCCTATGGGCTACACAAGTACAGCAGGCGAATACAAAGTGGGGCACAATGTTCAGGCTGAACGAACACAGTCGAAGTGTCAAAATCTTTTGTTTCGATGGCAGCTGGTCCCAGTTCTTCGGCTCAGTTCATACGCCCCAAGAGCTCATTGATGAGCTCCTGGCAAATCATTCACTTCATCTGTTCTCAGCAACAACATATATCTGAACACCATGCAAACTTGGAGACAGCTCCTCGCGATTCCCCCAATCACCACCACGAGCTTCACAATAGCCATGGCCTTGACAATGCATGTTCAATAAATGGAGAACAAAAAGCAGCCCTTTATTGTTCTGAGTCTGTCACGTTTGTTGACAAAGCCGCCCTTGGGAGAGGAGAGCTTAAAGGGCCACAAGAAATTGGAGACCTCAGCGAGACCAAACTGTAGCTCTCACGGCTGAAGCAGGTAGACCATGGTGGACGACATGGCAGGGCTTCTTCTGCCAGAAAGGGGCCGGGCCTGTTTGAAGTTGGGGCCCACTGTGTAAATTTCGTGGATGATGTCCTCCATGCCATGAATGCCGTGCCTTGGTGGCAAGCTCACCCACCAAACTCTGTCGATTCAACGGAGCTCGGTTCGCAGTTACTGCAGCCCCCAAAGCCGTGCAGGAGAGAATTTAGAATTGGTAAACTCCTTGCTACTAGTAGCTTCTTGTTACTAGTAGCGATGGCCTCCACCTAGTAGCTTCTTGTTCCTAGTAGTAATAACTTTTGCGGAATCTTCAAGAAAGAGATCAACTGATTCATCCATGGGGCTTGCCCAGGGCATCAGAGATGATGTCATTGGAGGACAGTGGAATGCGCTGCTTGCTGACCTTAAAATGGGTTCGGTGAAACCAGATTACATGCCAAGCTCCTAAGGCAAGTTGAGTATGCAGCTTTGCCAAAGCCACGCTTGTAGATCAACTCCCTGACTGTCTTCAAGGAGGGATAGCCATAGGTGACATAAGGCTGCACGAGTTTGAGCATGTTCAAGATTGGCTTGTTGACCTGAACAAAGGCTAATGGAGCAAATGTTTGCATTTGGAGAATGTAAATCATGCGTCAGTATTATCAAATGATGTTTCCATCGAGTTTGACCTTCTGCCTGGCCCCTGCCTTGAGAAACACGCCATTGTGCAACTGCTTGAGTCTCAGCAGCTGCAGCACTTTCCTGGCGAGAGTGCAGCCCCTATCGAACGGCAACTTTCTCTGAAATTCTTGAGTCTTTCATGAGCTTGCAACTTGTTGCAACTTTTCTTGAAACCCTTCAGAGCCCCAAATTGGCTATTCCGTCCTTGGCTTTGGGCTCATCTTCATGATACCCGCAATGCGCACCACAAAAATAAGTTTTGCCTAGAAGGACATCAAGTTGAAAAGGAAACAGAATAAACGGTTTCACATCGTCCAAAATAGTTGGGACTTTGTCAGGTTTGGCCATTGCCTCTGGCTCCACGAAGAAGTTGCCGTTCAGCTTGGCTTCACGCCGGAGCTTCACAAGCTCAGCAGCTGTGTCTGCGTACTCCTCCCAAGAGGGAATTCGGAAAGAAACCATATAATGTTTGCATTTGTTTTTCAGGACAATGACAATTTGGAAAACAAGAAAAGCTCCTTCTCATAGGCCACCGTTCGCTCCTTCAGCTTGGCACGCTCTTCCTGGAAAACATCTGTCAGCCTACTTGATTTATTGTTTTCAGCAATGCCCAACAATGACGCACCTCTCTAGCCTTTTGCTTCGCAGCCAGTGCTTGCTTCTTTTCCTGCCGAAAGCATGCGTTACTATCTGCAAGCATGGTCCTTAGCCTTGTGGAGCATCTTTGCCTCCGCCAGCTTCTCTTCTTTCTCCATTTTCATCTTGACAAGCTCCGGCACAGCTGCGCCCTCTGGCACATTCACCTGTTTTTGGGCGAATCAAAGCGAAGGGAAAACCACACAAATGCTGCCATACCTTGGAGATCGCATAGCGCTCAGCCATCCTGCTTCACTGTACCAGCTACCAACTACCCGTTCCTGCCACAGGCCTCGAGAAGAAACAGTATCAATCACGGGGAGCACGCAAAGCGTTCACTGGCGCATTGTACTGACATGTCACATGTCATTTGCCCCGACGGCCTCTTGCTTGACACGATGAATGAAAGCTAGTGAAACAACCAAACCATCTTGCAAATTGCAAATGAGGTCAAGAAAAATTGTGTTTTGTGTGTCTCCGTCGTGCTCAAAGAAGGTGTTGTCATTCAAAAGAACACATCAAAGGTTTGGATCCTATCCACTTCATTTGCCGCAGTTCGCTCTATGAAAAGTGCCTCGGGTTGATTTTCACACTGGTTTTGAATGATTTAAAAAAATGAAACAAAAATGTTAGATATATGCTAACTCGTCAGTATTGGTTACATGTTATGCACGTTGTCAATACGTCATCACCTCCTTGTTGGACACGCAGTCGCTGAGCAGGAGAGTTGTTCCTTTGTCAGTAGCATCTGTGTGAGGTGCTGGCTGCTCCAACCACTCCCTTGGTGCCACCAGTGTTCCCCTCTTATTCACAAGATTGACACATTGAGAACCATGACTCTGACTCAGTTGCACCCCCTCTCAAGCTGTCTTCTTGAATGAAGAGGCAAACAAAAACTTTGCAAATGCCGATTCCCGCCACCCTGGCACTTCAGGGGTGAAATCTACACATTCGGCCAACTTTGTCCGAGGCTCCACGAAACTGGTTTCGTCTCAACGATGAGGGAAACAAGGACAAGTGGAACAAAGTTTCCTTTTGGAAGGGGTCTGGCAAAGGTGAGTCCAAAAGCGACAAAGGTGAGAATACGGACAAAAATCAGAATTCAAGGCTGGTTGCCGTTGGCTTGGAGGATCAGGCATTGTCGTTGAATTTCATCCTCATGGCGGCTGCCAGCTGTCTTCTTGGCAGTGCATCTCTGTCCATGCGTGATGCATGGAGTGCTTGCAATCTTTACGCGCACTCCGCTGCCTCCTCCTCCTCCTCCTTCTACTCCTTCTCCCGCAGCCTTCCGCTTCAGTCACTCAACTCATACAAGCCGAATTCACTCAATTCCATCTCAGCTCTCCCAACCCAATCACAGAGCGCATGCACAGTTCTCACCTCACGCAACTCACACAGTTTCACTCAAACAACTTTCAGCTCAAACAACTCAACTCTCACCCAACCAACTCTTAACTCACAATCATTCCCACACGGACAAAAAGTTCACCACGTTTGCGGAATTCCAATGTTGTTGGCAGCACAACGTTCTTCAACCCAGAGGACAGAGGACAGCCCAAAAGGAAACGGGTTGGACCCGCAGCGCGGCCAAAGGCTGGCAAAAACAGAACGGCAGGACAAGAGAAGGACAACATGCAGGACAAAGGACAGAGAAGAACAATAAGGACGGAAGAAAAGAGGCGGATGAAAGGACAACAGCAGAAGAACAAGAGAAAAACAACAACAGCTGGAGAACAACGGCACAAACACAAAAGGAGCACAAGGCAGAACGACATGCCAACGCGGCCACACAAAAGAACTGCACAAACTGCGCACTCGTTTTTTGCTTTGTTTTTCTGTGTCCGAATTATATATTCTGTGTTTGTTCTTGCACTCACATTCAAACTCACAAGACTGTGCCACGCGATCACAGATTGACGACCAAACAGCAGCCCAACGGAAAGTTGTGAAAACACGGTCGCACAAGCTTCCCTTTTCGAGCCAAAGTCACAGTCGGTTTAGACTGTCTCACAAGTTCTCAAAGCTTCTCCAGAGCTTGTCAGCTCTTCTTAAAAGAGTCAAAACTGTTCACCAAACTAAAGAGAACTACCTCAAACAGTCTCCATGTACACGCAGTGCTACCAGGTTCTCTAGGCTTCTCCTAGCCACGTCTAGCCACACCAAGCCTTCTAAAAGGTTATCCTGCCAAAGCAAATCATCAACAAAGGACCACAAACCACAGTCAGCTCCAATCCCAAGTCATCAAAAACAAAAATCTACCAAGAAACAGGCACTAGGTGATCCACACACTGTACAAACAGGCTACGCACTGGCTTTCACACCCTTTCTTGGGTCACATGGCGCCGCCTTCTGTCTCTCTTCTTCTTCTCTTCTTCTCTCTTTCGTTTTCTCTGGACAACAACTGAGGACCAAACAACACCAAGATCCATGCACCTGTTCTTAACGGTGATCTCGATGTCGTCAACCTTGAAGTAAACTCGAGTCCAGCTCAAGCAAAACTCCAGATCCAACAAAGAATCAAGCTCGACCAACAACAAGCACGCAAACAACCAAGAAAGCAAACAAAAGAAAGATGCCTCAGAGACCAGCCGGCCTTCAATGTCTCATCATTGGGATCCTCGAACAGCAAAGCTTTCAAGGACAACACACCTGTCAGCTCAGGATGCAAAAGGTTGACTTGGAGTTGCCATGCCGTGCAAACACCTGACAAGTGCACAATGCAGCAAAAACCCATAGGGAAAGAGAGAGAGAGAGAGAACATGAAGAACAACACGAACCAGCAGGATCACCAACAGCAAAAGCAAGAACAGACAGAGACAAGAAGAGACAAGCAGAAGGCAAACATGAAGATGAAGCCAAAAGAACAAGAGAAATCCAAAGCATCGAAATAGCTCTAGAAAACCCAATTCTGGAAGACAGGGAAAGAGTGCTTTCTGGCATCGGCCCAGAGAAACCAGTGTCTGAAGAAAAGATTCCCCTGCCAGAAGAAATGGAAGAAGAAGCAAGAGACTGGCAGAAGTTAGTGTGATGACATCAATGGAAAAGAACTCCTACCTGAAAAGGCAGATAAAGCCAGAAGAGATGAGATCGACGTTGTCGATCTGTGGGAGTTCTGCTCATCAAAGTCAGCGACGATAGAAGAAAGGCCAAGCAATCTCTGGATTTTTGACCAGAGAACTGTCTTGAGATCCCATCTGAATGCAAGAAGCCAGAACATTGAGATGCAGTTGGAAAATTGGTCAGAAGCCTGTATGGCGCTAGAGACGCGATCTGACCATCGCAGAGTTCATGAAGAAGGTGGGATTTTTGCAAGGCAAGCCACCACAACATCGGAATCTGATTCCGATGAAAATGATGCACTGGGAGGCCCACCGTGGCGACGTCCAAGTTGTTTGTTGCAAACGATGCCAGGCTGCCGCCTGAGTTTGAAGAACATCAACTTTTTCTTGCGACGCACTGTTTGAGATTCCTGAATTGTGAAAACACTGTAGCGCAAGCTTCTTTTCGATCCCGCTCCTTCAGCCAAAGTCACAGTCGGTGTAGACAGTCTCAAACGTTCTCAAAGCTTGTCTTAAGCTTGTCCACTCCTCTTAAAACAGTACAAGACTACCCATAGTCATCTCAAAGCTACACAAAACTACAAGGAACTATCTCAAACAGTCTCCAAACACCTCGCGCTCTACCAGCAGGTTCTCTAAGCTATTCCTGGCCACAAGTTGCCACTTCAAACATCCTCCTGCTAAGGTGGTCGAAGGTCAAACACAAAAAGGGCACAGACCACCACTCAGCTCCAACCCCAAGCACTCTAAAAACGAAAACTCCCCAAAGAAGCAAGCACTAGGTGAGCCATACACTGTACACGTGCGCTGTACGCTATGTTTCACACCCCTTCTCTTCTTCTGTCTTCTTCTCTTCTTCTATTCGTTTTCTTTGAGCAACTAAGGATCACACATCAACTAAGATCCAAACTTTTGCCCTCAAAGGCGATCTCAATGGTATCAATCCAGAGGTAATCTCGAGTCCAACCCAAGCAGAACTCCAGATCCAACAAAGAGCCAACTTCAAACCTCAACCAACACGCATTCAACCAAGGAAGAAACGTATAAAGAGGATCCCTCAGAGGCCAGCCATGAGATCTCCGGGTCAGATCCCTTCTGCATGGCCTTCTTGTCTCATCATCGGGATCCTCAAAAGCAAAAGCCTTTCAAGGACAACTTACCTGTCAGCTCAGGGTGCGAAAGGGTTATCTGGAGTTACAATGCCGTGCAAACCTCTAACCTCAAGACCTGACAAGTACACAAAGTTGCAATCAACTGCAGATGAAATCCCCAAGAAGCTATCTAGACACAAACTTGCAATGAACAAAGTTGCAAACAAGCACAAGTAAACTCACAAGAAACTCGCTGAAAGCTGAACCTGCGATGAACGAAGCTCCAAGCAACTGCAAGAGACATCACAAGAAACTCTCTAGAAAGCTAAACTGGCAATGAACTTGGTTCCAATCATCCTGCACACAGTGAACTCGTCATGCCACAGCAAATCCATGCTCTAGAAGTTTAAAACCCTTGCCATTTCCACCTGCCTATCTGAGCTTTCCTTTCTTTTCCTTTCTTTTGCTTCCTGTTGCTTTCTCTTTCTTTCTCTTGCTTTCTCTTCCTTTTCCATTCTTTCACAAAGCAAGACACATCTTCAATCAAGCAAGAAATAAATAAAGCAGAAAGCCTTCCATCACACTCTCCATGGTTTCAACCTGACGCCAGATTCACATTTTTTTGCACGAGTGGAGACGCCATGTGTGCATGGTGCACAGGTCATCTTTGACCAAGGTTTGAATCTCCAAGTACTCAAAAAGGAGCACCAAGAAACAAACACACAACCACAAACAAACAAAACAGCTACCAACAAAGCGAAAGTGTCGGAGATTCACTTCTGTACATCTGAGGTGAAACAAGGTGAAAATGGACTGTGACTTCTTTGTACTGGGGCTGTGAGCTCAGGTGTGAGCTGCGACTCAAATCTTTGCTGGCCAGTTCTTGCAAAGGTTTTTCCACGAGTGCGGACGCCATGTGGGCGGAGTGCCCAGGTCATCGTAGAAGGAAAGGAAACACTGCATATTAATGGGAAAAGAAACACGAAACACGAAAACAACAACCAACCAAAAACACAAAACCCAACAAGATGGAGCCCACGAACCCGAATGCAAACACATACGTCAAACCACTGTGTATAAAAAGAGACACAGCCGGTGGGAATCTCTTTTTCACTCTCTGACACGTTGTTGGACATCATGCGCTGGGGACTCCACCACCAAGGCAGCATGCGCTGGGGACTTCACCACCAAGCTCTGTCTTCATCATGAAGGATTTTTGTTTTGCATTCAAATCAAGCACTGGCGTAAAGGGTCTGGCAGATCCGCGGCACGAAAGAAACAATGGCATTGTCCCAAAATCTCGAAAATAAGCACTTGAAAATGATAACCGTCCACATAATACAGAGAAATCCACAATTGCGGCGTCTGATCTTCTTGTAAAAAAGGAGTGCAAGACCGTGCGTTGTTGTGGTTCGCCTGCATCGACAAGAAGTATATGAGACACACACAGCGCGGAAGTGAAGAAAACTATCCAAAAGGTCATGTCATTAGGACACTCTTGTAGGACACTCTTGTGGGACACTCTTAGAAGACACTCTTGTGGAACACTCTTGTAGGACACTCTTGTGGGACACTCTTAGAAGACACTCTTGTGGAACACTCTTGTGGGACGCTCTTGTAGGACACTCTTGTGGACATTCTTGTAGGACACTCTTGTGGGACACTCTTGTGAGACACTATTGTGGGACACTCTTGTAGGACACTCTTAGAAGACACTCTTGTAGGAACACTCTTGTGGGACACTCTTGTAGGACACTCTTGTGGGACATTCTTGTAGGACACTCTTGTGGGACACTCTTGTGAGACACTATTGTGGGACACTCTTGTAGGACACTCTTGTGGGACACTCTTGTAGGACACTCTTGTGGGACACTCTTGTGAGACACTCTTGTGGGACACTCTTGTGGGACACTCTTGTGAGACACTCTTGTGGGACACTCTTGTGGGACACTCTTATAGGACACTCTTGTAGGAAACTCTTGTGGGACACTCTTATAGGACACTCTTGTGGGACACTCTTCTGGGACACTCTTGTAGGACACTCTTGTAGGACACTCTTGTGGGACACTCTTATAGGACACTCTTGTGGAACACTCTTGTGGGCTTGTGGGACACTCTCGTAGGACACTCTTGTGAGACACTCTTGTAGGACACTCTTGTGGGACACTCTTGTGAGACACTCTTGTGGGACACTCTTGTGGGACACTGTTATAGGACACTCTTGTAGGAAACTCTTGTGGGACGCTCTTGTAAGACACTCTTGCGAGACACTCTTGCAGGACACTCTTGTGGGTCACTCTTACACGACACTCTTGCAGGACACTCTTTGTGGGACACTCTCAAAAGCACTCTTGTGGGTCACTCTCATGGGACACTCTTGTCGGACATTCTTGTGGGACAGTCTTGTGACACACTCTTGTAGGACACTCTTGTGGGTCACTCTTACAGGACACTCTTGTGGGACACTCTTGTGGGACACTCGTGTCGCGACACGGTCTGCCCACACACTAGAAGCAGTCACGCGAGCGTTTCGTACGAGACTTCCTCCAAAAGTCACGCTTCGAGGCTGCAAGACGAGCGTTTCGTACGAGACTTCCTCCTAAAGTCACGCGTCAAGTCTCCAAAACGGAGCGTTTCGTACGAGACCTCCTCCAAAAGTCACACGTCAAGTCTCCAAAACGAGCGTTTCGTACGAGACTTCCTCCAAAAGTCACGTGTCAACTCTCCAAAACGAGCGTTTCGTACGAGACTTCCTCAAAAACTCACGTGTCAAAGTCTGCAAAACGAGCGTTTCGTACGAGACTTTCTCCAAAAGTCAAGCGGAAACACCCATCGGAGCACACACATCACGCAGCCCTGCCAAGCAGTTTCGCGATTCCAGCCCCTCCAAACAACACCCGCTCACACGCCAATCCCAATGAGACAACGACAGTCACCTCTACCACAACTCACAACCTCACGATTCCCTGCACCTGCCACGCAATGTCACCTCCGTCACACCTCGCAACCTCACGATTCCCTGCGTTGCCACGAAAATCACACTTCCATGCCTCAAAACCCGCACAAAGTACTGCGCCTGCCGCGAAAAGTGACAATATCATCTCATGTGAGCTTCAACAAAATTTGCACCACACCACACGGAGCACACTCCCATCCACCAAAATCGCCATTTCAGCTGAGACTTGTCACGAAAACAGAGCTTCGATGCCACACCCTAAAACGCAAATCCCAATGGCACGGCCACATCCAACACCCCAAAAACACGACTCTCCAAATGCTAATCCCAATGGAACTGCAACGCAAACTGAGGGTCTCACAAAACGCTGCGCCTGTGCAGCGGTCTGCATCACGCTTCTTGCGCGACATGTCATTTTCATGCAAATCACAATGGAATAGCGTCGCAAACTGACACGTGACACATCCATGAAAAGTCACTTGCAAAAGCTTCCCCCAATGGCAGCGCCTTGGCGCTCCACTGCGAACGGTTGCGGACGGTTGCCAACGGTTGCGAACATGGTCGCGAACAAAGCTCCACCCCCACACCCCCAAGAGTTAAACGAGAACCCTTCGCCACGCATTCGGGAAAAAACTCAAACCACCAAAGCAACACAATGCCACAACAGGCCGATCCCATCAATGTCAGCAGTGTTTTCTCTGTATGGATGTGAAACAGGTGAGAAGATGAACTACCAGAAGACTAAGGGCCTGAATTCAGCTGCAAAGGCAAAATGCACCCAGATGTGAGTGGCTGCTCGGAACGGTCAATCAAATGTGGCCTAAATCTGTCGGCAAGAGTGTGGTTGCCCCTGCCATTGTAGTGTCTGGCACTTGGCGTGTGTCAGCATCCTACTTTTTTTTGCACGAGTCGAGGCGCTATGTGTGCAGGTTCTGCACAAGTCACCTTGATCGAGTTGAGAAGGAGTTGTCATACAGGTTGCATTTCAACAGCAAGAAAGAAGCTCCGAACAACAAACAACATCGCGAGTTCATGCAGACGAGTCGTATGACCTGCAGCAATCTCAGTGACCTTCCACTGTATCGATCTCGTGTGTTAGCATCCCACCAAGCGCCATGAGCAAAAGGTCGGCAGTGACAGCAACGCATGCCCAGTGAGTCACCAGTTGCAAGGCATGGCAAGCCGTGGAAAATTCCCTCTCCGTGGCACAGACTGTGCAATTGAATGCACTTACGAAGAGTGGAGGGTAGTCTCGAGTGTGGCAGTGGAGAGCATTGCAACGAAGGCGAAACTGCAGACGGCGTGCTGATCTCCCTTCCGCATGGGACACAACACAATCCCAAAGGCTCCCACTCATTTGCCAATAGGGTGACGAATCCTCAGATAGTACAAGCATAGAGGACACTATCCTACTGCGTGCAAGGCCCGTATGAAACAGGTGAAACGTGAACCTTCCCTAGCATGGTACTTGTGCCATCTTTGTACAAGACTGGCTGTGGTTCCGCTGCCGCAGACAAGCAACTAAGGTTCTCTCTGGGCGCCTTCCATCAACCGCTCTGCTACCACCCGCCGTCCGGGACAAGGAGCTTTGACGATGAAGGATAGATAAAGATCACTTGCTCGTCGAGGGCCCACTTTCGTTCAAGCCATTGGGAAAGAACTTTTTCAATTGAGACAATATGGCCACTGAGCTGTGGGCCCCAGCACACTGCTTCAATGAAGTTCCTCTCCAGCTGTCTTTAGGGCGGCAGAAAGCGGAGCCACAAACGCTTCACCAAAAAGGTCGCATTTGTCAAAAGCATTGACTCGAGCGTATGTCCCCCTCCAAGTCGTGCTTTTTCCTGCTTTGCTGAAGGCGTGAAGTTGTGTGCAACCAGCGAACGCGCGTCAAGCAATGCAGAGCATTGCAACTGGGATGTAGACCTCTCCAAGTGATACACAGTGAAGGAATGCTTCTTGCTCCAATTTGTCTCAATTTGCTGGAGAGGTTGAGCGTTTGCAGCTGCGAGCAGTGTGCCGAAGGTGGACTCCAGGATTTCAACAATGTCTTACGACACGCCTCTGACAGAGAGGAACCGAGGGTCTTGTCCACCGTGAGCTTTGCAACCCATTCTCACCCTTTTCACATGCCTGCAAGGCCACACGAGTTGCACAACAGGTTGTTTCCTTGTTTGGGCGTGTTTTTGGGGGTGGTGTGTGGTCTTTTGGGGTCTTGCCCAAACTTGAACACCAAAGGACCCAACCAATCACCCAGCTTGAAGACCGCAGCCCTCCACCAATTGCCAAACTGTGTTCCTCTGTTGGATGGCAACCTGTGCAGCAACTCCCTCTTAAACTCGATCAAGGTGACTTGTGCAGAACCTGCACACATAGCGCCTCGACTCGCGCAAAAAAAAGTGAGCTTTGCTACCCATCGGTGAATATTGACCGTTAGCCAACGGGTTGCCCCGTTTGAACCCTCCTCGGGCACGACCCTAAGAGGTTCACCGACCTTGCCTGTTTCCAAGTGTCATCCTTGGTGGTTGCTCACCTAGACACAAGGCAAGGTGGGACCCGTCGATTCCGTGCCACGTGTGCCGATCGGCGTCCGGCGCACGGGAGACCGCACGATCACCCAAGGATGTGCACGGAAACCGCCGTGTCAATCTATCAGATGCCCTCCATTCTCTTCGAGTCAACATCGGCAAGTTCACAGATTGTGTCGTAACAGACCCGTCTGCATCTGCAGGCGATATCCCTCTTGTTCTCCCTAATGAAATTCAAGCCTTACGCCAAATCCCAGCGAAATTTTGGCAGCTCTGCCACAACGTGCTACAATTTCGTATGCAGAGGCCTAGCAACCTGCCAGTCTCAGTAAAAGGCATTTACACTTGGAATCTCAACAGCTGGTCTCCAGGACTTCCAACCAATGTGCACAAGACTTGGATGGTCAAAACTATGTTGAAACAGGCCCCATTACCACTCTGGCCAAGCAAAATCTGGGTGAGCAGGCTGAAGTCGCAATCCTGTTTCCTCCAGGCTGGAAAGTCTTGGAAGAACGTGTCTTGGTGCAGCACTATGCTGTTGCAGCTCGTGTTGAATACCAGGCTTGCACTATATGGCTTGTCTCGGTCTATATCCCTCCGAACAGCCCGAAGCCTTTTTCGTCTCAACCACTTTGCAAACCGTTCTTGCTCTGACTGATTATCCGGTCTTTGTTGGAGGTGACTTTAATCGCTGTGATCAGAATCACTTTCATACGTGGGATGACTTCCTGGTGCAGGCCGGGCTCACAGATGTTGATCCTGCACTTCCTACATATAAATATCAAAACCAGGAATCCGCACTTGATCGATTCTTAGTGCCTAGCCTTTTCCTTGATACAACACAACTTTTCGCTCGCATATATGGTAGATACCGCATTGATACCTGTCACCACAAAGCCTTGATGCTCAGCCTAAAGATGAAACCGCGCCTTCGACCACACCCGCAGTCTGAGAAACATCATACAATACCTACTCAAGTCTTTCTTGACCCAACAGTTGCATCCGAAAGTCTACAGGCAGCTGCAAGACAAGCATCTCTACTTGCTCTTAAACGAAAAATTTCGTTAGCACAAGAAACTAGGCTCGTCAGTGTTGTGCTCTCGCAGCATTGTCGTGCAGTAGTTTGGAGCTGGTGGAGAACTCACTCTTGTCACTTTAAAAAATTGTCACCGCTCAAACGCTTATACAAGCTCTTGGGCAAAGAACAAACATACCTACATGTAAGACAGGACGAAGTACGATTGTTGTATGAACAAAGTGCAGATACTGATCTATTGCATCCATGGCAAGCTCAGCAGGGATGCCTCTTAATTCCAGCCACCATTGTAGCTGCTGCTTTACAAGCAGCTGAAGTTGCCACCGCAACGAACTTACAAATGCCCTTTGGCACTGACAATACAGACCCAATCCAGCGAACTAGAAGGCAGAAAATCTTCTGGGACAGGCTTAAAACAGTATGCCCTAGAGGCACGTTTTATCATGGGCCATTGTTGCAACATAATGGGCAAGAATGTCGTACTGCCCTTGAGTACGATGAAGCGATGCTTGCGACCCGTGACTTTTGGTTCACACACCCTATTAAGTATGATAGAGATTGGCACGACACGCTTTCGGCTTACCGACGGTGTGTCTCGCCGTGGCCTGAAATTCCTGAACCCACTGAGCAAGATTACATCGAACATCTTCTCCTTACCAAAGACTCAGCTCCTGGCCCTGATGGGTTACCTTACGCCCTTTGGCGGATGTTCCCACAACAGACTGCTGCAATCCTTCAGGATGACTTTCATCATATCTTGACTGGTGATTTAGCGCCTCCCACCCAAGTAGGAGTATGGATTCCAAAAGCCAAACAAGGTCCCACGGCAGACTTTTTCCGACCTCTCGGCATGCCAGACACGCTTGACAGATTACAGGATGGCACCACAGCTGCAATTCTTTTCTGAATCACCAGGCACAGCTTTCACCCTGCCCAAACTCTGCTTAACTCCCTTCGGGAGCCGCAGAGAGCAGTTCTGGAAGTACAGGGAGCTCTCGAAGGTTCCGGGCCTGCATCTGCCCTTTTTGCTGATCTACCTAAAGCCTTTGAGCGTATTAACGCGCATTGGATCCTTCATATACTACGTATACGCCAGTGCTCCCCTTGGGTCCTCCAACTTGCGCGTTATCTACTGTTTGGCAGAAGAATCAGACACAAAGTACAAGGGCGGCTATTACCAGCAAGAAATGTGCACTCTGGAGTTGATATGGGACGATCCACATCTGTTTACTTCTTCTGCCTTGCCATGGACCCAATTTTTGTTGTACTCAATCAAATTCCACGGGTTATTGTTGTGGCAGGTTATGTTGATGACACTACGATAGTTGGTCGGCAGACGGACTCGAGATGGATTCAAGAAGTCTTTCAGTATATTAAGAAATGGAAAACTGCTGGAATTGTCATGGACACGCATCACTGCTGGCAAGTAGGATTCTCCAGCAGAGCACTTGACGAAGATACGCTGTACAAAGTTGAAGATGTCTGGAGCTATGTAACCCCCATTCATGAATTAGGACAGGCCACTTGCAGTGCAGCGCTTCAACATGTCCCTGGGTATGCACGTCGCTTTGTCCTTAGACACGGTGACCACTGCATGCACATGGCCTCAGATGCCATTCCCAGACTAGTCACTGAAGGGCACCCCATGCTTTGCCGTTTAGCAGCTAGTCCATGCAAATGTCGATCCAAAACGCAACTGCTCACGAATGTCAGTTATTCTGCAGAGCAACTATATTGCCTGGACCAAGCTGGCTTAGGCGGTCAGTGCATTGTACCTACAACTGTCAATCTAGGTCTAACGATCCACACCGGGTGGACATGCCAATTGATGAATGAGACCATGGTCAAAGTACAGTTACAAACATCTCTCGTCACTTTGCTGGCAAAACAGCTGGCTAAATTCCGTATGAGGCTTGCTGCTGCCAAGCGGGCCAACCTCAGCATCCACATGAAGATCATCTATTTCAACACATTTTCACTGAGTCTTTTCTACTACTCGCAAACGCAGCGGTTTTTCTCGCCCAAACTACTCAAGCCGTTGTACCATGCCATGGCTGATTTTTTGCTGCAGCGGCACTGGTTCCCACAACACCACATGGTTGGTCTTTGCAGGTGGCTGCGTTTAGGCCCATTGCTTGACCCAACTATCATGCAGGCAATCTCCCTCTTTGGATGCTATCTACGACAAGGGCATAGGTCCTTTGCAGAGGAACAAGCAAGCTCCCACGCCACACAAATCCAACAATGTTGGAAATATTGGCAACAGCAGCTCCCAGCCGAAGATGTGCAGCGGCTCCTCGCCCTGGTAAGAGAAAATACCACACCGGCACAAAGAGCAAGTAAGTTCAAACAGCTCTTCAAACAGCTAGCTATTAACAAGTTGCTTACAGCCTCGCATAAACATTTGGTTGCGAGAATATACAAGAATGGTTGGGCCATGGGGCCCTCTATTCTCTTCTTAAACTGGCTAGCGGATCTTCCCACCACTCAGGTTGGTGCAGTGCCACGCTTTGCTGTCTTACGATGGGCTCTAGGAGAAGATGCTGACTTCTGGTTACCCCTCAGGGGCAAGCTCAGTCGTAGCCAACCCTGTGCTTGGTGTAGCAACAGCACACGATGTTTCCCTTATGGACCGGGATACGGAGCGCTCTGCCCGACTTGTTTCCTACCTGCTACTCCAATCGATCTTACCTTAAATAACCTTTCTGATGAAAACAAGAACTTTTTGCATTTCCATCAGATCAACGTGCCAGAGCCCAAGCAACTGCCCCCTGCCTTCTCTCGTCTACTGTCCTCTGTAGGCTGTCGAGCGATTGGATCCTATGTTCCTTGTGTGCTTTGTCAGGGTGGTTTCAACTCTATCGATCATTGGTTATCCTTTTGCCCTGTTGTACATCTCACCTGGCTTGCATTGTGGGTTGCTCCGGCGCCAGAAATTACCTGGCGCAAAGCACCGTCCCGCAGCACAGGAGTAGCACTTTGCTACATGCTATTCCATCTTCGACGACTTGTTACTGAATGTGGCGGACTCAGACCCAACATCTCGTGCGTACACAATCGTAAGGTCTCGCACCACGTGCTTGACCTCTGGCAGCGTATTTATCTTCAATGCCTAGCACGCTGCTCAGAACCTTTCGTGCACCACCACAATCCAGCAGCACTGCGTGTACCTGACTCTACCAAAATTAGGCTACAGCGCTTCCCTGCGGTTGTACTAGAAGCTGCATTGCTCCCCTCCAAGGGGCTAGCGACGACGCAGTCCTTTGCTAAAGGAGATACCATTGCCACCTTTGTTAAGCAAGACCACCGTCTGAAGTTACTTCTCTCACAATACCGAAAGCTCCCTTTCCCTACTGCCACTGCATGTCTTGTACCCTTCTTGTGCCATTGTGGAGCACGCATTTACGCTTGCAAGCCATGGATAATATGCCCGCAAATACAATTCTACTGCTAGGGGAGCCACAAGAATGGCAAGGATGCTTGGTACAATTCGATGGCTCTGCACACAAGAACACACAAACTGGAGGGGCAGGAGTTGGCTTGCTACATGTCACGCCGTCCTCCACTTCTCTCGTCCAGTGGCTTTCCATCCCCTTGCTTTCTTGTCCCTGACAATGTCATAGCAGAAGCACATGCTTGCCGTGCTGCTATAAATCTTGCATTTGAGTACTATGTCTCCTGTATGGCTAAGGGAATTCCTATTGACAGCGTTGTAAT
Organism: Porites rus; assembly: GCA_964035705.1. Lineage (NCBI taxonomy): Eukaryota > Metazoa > Cnidaria > Anthozoa > Scleractinia > Poritidae > Porites > Porites rus. Next base: position 22,538 of record CAXIVM010000986.1, read on the forward strand.
TCAAGGAGACATCTTGCCTATAATCAACTATCTTCAGTACAAAGGGAGAATTAAAAAACCTGCAGTTGTCGCTATTTTAGAACAATGCCAACAACTGCTTGCCCAGGCGCCTTGTCTGTTCCGCCTTGTCTATCTGCCAGAATGCAATCGTCTAGCTGACTACTTTGCTGACAGGCTAGTGCTGCGGCCAAGGAAGCGGATGGCAACCCACTTGTCCCCTTTGCATCATGTAGCTCTCCCGCCCTTTCACCTAGCACAGACGCTGGGCTTTATCATTCAGCAGGGAGATGCGCTGCAAGCCCCAGCTTTTGTGCTCACGGAGTGCCCCTCTCCCACTCCCCAAGAACTGCACGTGCTACTCCGAAGGCACCCACGCTATAAATGGGTTGCAATGGACTACATCGCTCTGGCAGTGTCGTCTTCACATTGCCTCAGCGTAGGATACAAGCCCACAGTTGACGCCTTGGGAGGCCGGTTTTACTCAGTTGGCAATGCAGCGCAGCGGTTGCCGCGGCAGGTTCGCTTGCTCCTCTTTGGCAATTCGCACTGGGAAATCGATATTAGTGGAGCGCACTATGAGCTCATGCGACGGCAATGCAAAACGAATGAGGTTCACCTTACGTTACAGCCAGTTGCGCAAATGAGAGATTACCTCAGAGGGGCTCTTCGTGCATACCTAGCTGAGGATGAAATTGGCTCTCTGGTAAAGACCTGGCCACTTGTTATCCTCAATAGTGCCACTCCACAGGAAGCTATAGAGTACCTCAGAAAGCGCATACAAGTGGAACCATCAGGTCAGTTGGTGAGTTTTGCTAGAGAAGTGTTTGCAGCTAGCCAGTATGCCATGCACCATCCCCCCCATGGTGCCCAAATGGTCCAGTACGAACAGGACGAGGGGCTCCTTTTCATTACTTCGAGGTCTTAGAGCAGCAGGTCACGTGGGCTGCCTATTCCTTCTTACAACCTCGGGTAGGATTTGCTTCAGCCATTTGGTTGCGTGATGGCTTCTGGGTTGCTCCGCGACCGGAGAATGCCCTGCTCACAGCCCTGCACACTTACCTCTGCCAGACTTTTAGCTTTGACCCCGACGAGCCGCCACTGCTGCGTTGTGATTCTTTGCAGCCCAAATTTGCACAGCTATTAGCTGACTGCAACTCCACGACTTCTGTCATCGGCTCACACTCCCGTGTCTCCTCCCAACGGCCTCTCCCTGCAGTAGTGCGCATACACAAAAAACGCACTTTCACTGGCGCGCACCCTGAGCAGCAGGAAGCCCTTGAGCAACGACTCACAAAAGAATTAAAGCTTGCAGTATCAAGCGACGTCGTATACGATGATTCTTAACCTTGGTGCTCAAATGCAAGGAATCCATGTTGTTTGATCTATTCCGTTGTTGCTGCTTCCCTCGTTACGTCCTTGACTCCCTCCTTGTCTGTCTTCTCTGTTTCATTTGTTGCTTATTTTTCGTTGTCAGTTTGTGGTTTGTACAATACCTGAAGAATTGGCTCATCTATGTCCCATTTATGATTCCGCTATCTGGGCTCAAACTGCTGTGATAGACAGGACAGTTACCACGGGCGAATTGTTCCTGCAATACATAGAACCACACCCACCTCAGAAGAGAGGTCTGTACCTTAGTCCAGATCCCCACTGAGAGAAGCACAGAGGCAGCTAAGAGTACCAGACCATTGGAGATTGGACCTGGGGGCCTGGACCTCTCTCCCTTTGCTCGCATGATCTACAAACACTCTGATGGTGAGGTACACTTGTCCAACTCAACGTAAACGTAGCCCAGCGACAGCTCCCGCTGCGTCTGGCGGTTGCTGGCTTCCCAAGAACTCCTTTGGATGATGGAACATGCCCTCGCATCACGGAGATGCAATTAGTTGCGGTGCCAGCTGAGATATGCCGATCATACCTGGTGCTCACTAGTGGGCAGGTTCTCTTTCCTTTTGAGGACTCGCCGCACATCACACATGATGGCGTTCTCCTGCACGGGAGGTGTGCCCCACAAAGGGCAACAGTTTATCGTATCCTTCAGCAAGCTGATTGTCTCTCTCCCCATGGATGGGCCGTAGGGCGTGGACAGGCCAGACCTCCCGAACCGGGGGAAGCCTTAGCTTCCTTCCCTTTCTCGCAACCTATACGCTACCGGCGGTCCCGGTCGCCTCAGTACGTCCCGACACCGCCAATCCCGCCCTGGATGTTGCCGCAAAGTCGCCCCACCCCTATACAAGAGCAACAAACAGAGCGAGTGGAGAGATGAGCCCCCAGGCTGTGGTAGTGCGCCCCCCGGCCCAGTTAGGGGTATATGCTTTACAGGCCCTTACTGACCAAGACTTGCTTGATGGACATGATGCGCCGCACGCACGGCTTTAGTCGAGAACTCATCACTCGTGCAGGCACAGTGCGTACTTTAGCGTGTGATATTCAACGCACCCTCCAAGATGTACGTACACGCCATCAACACTGCAATGTTCAACCAGGGGCCAATGCGTGCTGGACACTAGCTAGCGAAATGGACATGATACTCACCGCCCTGCGAGAGACGCAGAGCGCAGCCACATGAGTGGTCTCTCTGTGCATTGATTGGGCCCATCGATCACCCTTGTTGGCTGGCCTGTAATGAATCCGCTACCCCGTCTCACGTGCTTCACTATTACTTGCTATATACCGTCGTTACCGTCATGGTAGTTGTGTTACTCCTGCCCCGCACTGCATGAGCCTCAGAGCCTGCTGCTGTTCCGGCTCGAAGCAGAGTAGTGATTACAATTTGCCCAACCTGAATAGGACAATCAGTAGCAACCTTTTGATCATGGCCCTGCCTTTCATTGTTGGCCCACATCAGTGTTCCCTCACTCAGGGCCCAGAGGGGCGCCCACAAGTGAGGTGGTCTTGCGTATACGGCTACCATTAGCAGAATTTTTTGATGCTCTCCTCCTCTCGCTTGCGGAACAGCGCCCGTTGTTTCAGCAAACAGGGCCGGGGCCTGCCCCAACTCCTGCAGCCCCGGTCAAGGCAGGTCTTCAGACAATGGAACACAGAAGCCCCTCTCAGAAGGAGGAAGCCTCGCCTAAACGGAAACGACTGGTCGTACTCACCCAAAAAAGCCGGCGCATCCTCCTAGGCATGATACACCAGCTGATCCTACCCATGAAAAGCTGCTTGCTGTGCTCTCGAATGCTGCACGACTCCCGGATTTTGGTGAAGGAGGGACCGCCATGGCTGTAGCAGACTTCCCCTCAGCTGGTCTAGGGGACACGATGATGCCGCCGACCTCGGAATCGACCGTCGCTGGCCTCCCCGCCAGGCAACTAGCAGTCGACTCCCTGCACACCAGTATGTCACACATGGGCACATTCAATATCGTGTTACGGAGGACGGCACGCATGAGCATATACCACCGCCGCGTGCATTTGCACACCCAAAGAAGTGCCCCGCCCAGTGAATCGGTAGCGAGACCCAATGTTCTGCTTTCCATTTTAACAGGGGCCCCCTGTCAAACGTATTCTTTTGTCTCTGCAGACCTTTGGCTCAGAGCAAGCGAAACAACTTGCCAGCCGGTCCTCCTTTGCACAGTGCTAGTCGGGTTTCGCTAACATACACTATAGTGAAGCCAAGCTGCATATTAGACTCGCCATGCAGACACATCCAGAACCAGTGTTTCTGGCTGACGATGGTACGTATGTTGATGTCACAAACTTTGTACGTCTTGAGCTCCACCATAAGGACATACGGTATGGGGTGCTGGACCTCATTGTTACTTTCGTCTATAGAGGGCAGAGGGCGCAGTGCTATTTGCTGCATTTTTTTCCAGTGGATGCAGTTAAAGAAAACGTACATACCCCCTTCCCAGAATGGACAGAAGGGTTTGAATTTCCGCCAGCTCTGTTAAAGCTCCGGGCAACTGTTGAAGGGGCCATCATCCCGCTCTATCATCAGGGCTGTATTGCAATCAACACCAGGGAGCCACAACTTATGGCACAAAGCGCACTCGACTCCGCAGGATGATCTTGCACATACAACACCACGAAAGCCACCTCCTTAAAGTGATGGCTGAAGCAGTGAACGTTAGGATCCTTACAGAGAACGCGGATCCTCTTGATATTTTCCTCCAGACACGCCCCTTGTCAGGCTCCCTCCCGAGGCGAGTTGGCTTCTGGTCTCACGATGACAGGCAACGACAGGCAAGCCCTTCGAGTAGACACGCAGCCTACTGAGCAAGCGGCCCCACAGCGAAACACAGAGCGTACACACCACCAGATTGAATCAGCCCTACATACAAGGGTGCAGGCCTACATGCTTTGGTACAGGAAATTGAGCAAACTGTAGACTATATGCCTCAAGATGTACAGGGTGCTCTCCTCACTCCCCTGGCTGACCTACACTCCCAGCTTTGTGGCCTGGTGTACGTAGCCTGGTTGCTCTCCTTTCTGCATCCGCACGCGGATGGATCATGACCAGTAGTTACAAGGCCGTAGAAATACGCCTCTGCCGCAACATGATGTCCCCCCTTTCTTAATTTGGTTGTTTGGGTCTTCAGGTACAGTTTGGCAATTGCCCCCCACGATAAGCTATATGCAGTTGCTTCTCGGTAGATGCGTTTTGCTGTCATGTTTGGCTCGAAGCAGGTCGTAGCTGCGAGCACGCATTTGTGAGGTCAGCCTTAGCTGACATCACCAGTGTTGCCTTTCGTTTGCTTGTGACGCTCAGAGCAACTGCCAGCCTTAGTTGGCGGGGGCTGCTTTCGTACCTTCGAACAGAGCAACAACCATGTCACATGACCCGTGGATGGAAGACAGTAATTCACTGGACCTAACGGAAGGGTTGGAGGACAGAGTCCACGTGCCTTTTGTATATACGCGTGATCATGCGGAATGGCTGACAGCAGATGGCCAGGCCAGCTTCGCTAGGGGTACGGAGGCTAGTGTGGACCAGTCCCAGGAGGAAGCATATGCAGTGATGGCTATGAAAGACACTCTCAGCAGTCCTTTCGGCCTTGATTCTGCCTGCCCTACTCTGGGCTTGTCCGATGTTCGAACTCAGCCACCCAAAAAGGACGAGGGGTATCCCACTCTTGAAACTGAGGGGGAATTGCCTGATACTACTGCCATCATTCGAACACTAATGTCACATCGTGACTTGATCATGAATAATCAACTGATCTACTTAATAGTGGACAATCGCAAGCCAGCAGATGTCCCGCATTGGCCGGCTTTTGCAGCGTGGTGGGCTTCCCGTAGGTGCCTAGTAGGTCCCCAGGAAGAAACAACTGACATACTCTGGGTGTGTGCGGATGCTACGGACTGGACTCCACAAGGTTCCATACTACTGGGCAGGAGTTTTTGTGTTAGAGGTAGCGCGTTTCCTGTATCCGGCGCAACACTTTGCACTCATTGACAATGACTGTGTACCAGTCACACTCTTTGAGGTGCAAGATCTACTGCAGCTGGCGCATCAGCAGCACCAGTGGGTCGATCTGCTGGGGCGTGCACGCTCAGAGTCTAGTTCCTGTGCAGGAATTGGTATGCTCCTCTTCACAGAGGCTCACTTGGAATATAATGCAGGCCTGGTCGTTTCAATCGGCAATCGCAGCAAGCACAGTCCGCTGGAACATGATGCTACTGCTTCGACCCTGGCGAAGAGCCTCCAAGCGGGCCGCCTTGCCTTGGTATCTAGAGCCAGACCACCAGTCAATCCAAGCGATACAGTCATCAGTGGCACTATGTTTACCCCTTTTGTCGGTGTCGCAATGCAAACCGCCTTGACCTATGTATGGTCTGTCCTTATATGGGCTTTACATGTGTACGCACTTTGGCCTAGCCCTGTTACCACCCCGGATGAACTTGGTCCAGACCGCATGATCAAGTGGCCACGGCAATCCCATCCCAGGGCCCTCACCCCTGCGGGAAGAGAACGAACGCCGTGGGTCACCAGCTGGGCTCGAGCCACCTTTGAACAGGGGAATACTTTCAGTGCTTCCAATGCTTACGGGGCCATGTACAGTCGCGTCGTTGCCAGGTGAACATCTCTTTCAAGCCAGTGCACTGCCGCGCAACCGAATGCGTCCTGCCATATTTCATGCCTTTGGCAAAGCCAAAGTTGGAGCGCAAGCTGCTTTACGAGAGCTGGAGCATCAGGGGTGGGAAACGCTGCCGATTGCGATACTAGGCATGCCCAATCTCCCCCCCGCATGGGCTGTGGAGACCTGGAAACCAATAGGAGGTTGCAAATTTACAGGCTATTTCTCTGGGTAGCAGGGAACAGCGCCTTGCGCTTCTGCCTGCTCTTAAAGTGGCGGGCGATTCGTCCGCAAGCGACAGAACTCTTTACTGCACAGCTGCAGGGGGACAGCCTTAGCTGTCTTCCGGCGGAGGTCGATGATACAGACGTGGAGACAGCGTCCACGCCCTCGTCTGATACTTCTGCCAAGAGAGCGGATCGACTTGCTCAAGCAATCGAAAGCGACTCGACTCAGGGTAGTCAGGCACCTGACCCTCGTCCATGCACTCCCTGTCCGCAACAGCTGTCTCCTCCCCTCTTTGTGCCGTGGAGTCAAGTCGCTCAACTACGAGGGGTAGTTGCAGCCACACAGACATTGAAGCATGTCCTCACGAGGAATTAATTGCAAGTTGCATTAGAGCACCCCCAGTGTCTGGTCCCCGGAGAAAAAGAGCACTTCCTTCAAGTTAATAGTGATTTGCTCCTGCAGCTCCGAGGCACGATTATGCCCCTGGAAGGTATTGCACCACAGGTGTTTGAAGCTATATACCAACGGCAGCAGGGTGAAATACTCTGGGTCACTGTCCTATGGATGATTGCCCAACTCAATGATTACTGGGTTAGAGGCACATCCCCACCACTGCCGTCAGTATTTCAAATAAACTGTGGTGGCCTGGGAGGTGGAGCCCTTGAAGGGGAGGTCCCCCCGCACTTTCATTGCACGTGTCCGCCGGTCGGAGAAAGTCAAGTCTATGGGCCGTCACTCTCCCCTGCTGATGTCCTTGCTGATCAAGAATGGGGGGTTGCCTATGGCTGGTCGACCGGAGTGCATGAAGTCGCCACCCTCTTTGCGCTCACACAGAATCCGTGCCAAAAATGGGAAGCTCTAGGGTATGGCAAGGCAGCCCTTCTGTACCAACGAACACAGCATGTGTTACAAGCAGCCAGGCTGCTCCCTGCTCATCGACGGCTGCCGCACCAGGCCTTTCTCAGTGGCCTTTGGTGGAAGCTTCTTTCGCTCCAGCCACTGCGACTTCTTGCCTACTTGCCAGTGCTTGGGTGTCTGCGGCCAACTGAACAAGCAGACCCCACCCATTTTACTGTAAATGGTTTTAGTGCTGGCAGCTACACGGGAGCAGTGATTGCCTTAGCAATTCGTTGCCTCTGGCCAGCCAGTCAGATCACAGCGCGCCTAGGCGCCATTGCAATGCCGAAGAGTGTCTTAGCGGCACTCGTTGCCACTGCAGAGCCTGACAGGCACAACTACTACCTCGTCCATGCTGCTGAAGACTGCTTGTGTGACTGGAAGCCGACAGAGAACGAGCTCGACATGTTGCAACAATCCTTACACATCACGTATGTGACAGACTCTGCAAGATGGATGGGAAAGCACAAGCACTGTTACTGGCACTGGCTCCAGTGCCAACTCCCTGCGGGCAAAGTTAGCCTCACCACACTGAAGCTCACGCACCCGGATGTTATTCCTCGCCGCGATCGGATTGCTGCTCCGATGCGACTTGCCTCCTGGATTCGATTCGAAACGGCCATGACGAGCGAGGATTGGGAAGGAGCTATCAGTTTGTTGGTGTCCAATCTTCATTGTCCTGACCAGGAATTGCTGGTGCTACTACAAAGCTGTGTGGCAGGACAGCCAATTGCCTCCATGGAAGAAGCACAGGCGCTGCTGCTCAAAAACTTTCGTGTTGGCAAAGGTACCCAAAGTGCATGTGCTCAATGGCTGACTGAGATGGCTCGAGACCTACTGGCGCCGATACCGTTTCGAGAAGTCTTTGTCATTCTAGCCCTCTTTCTTCCGCAGCTCACTTTTGTTGATGAGGCCACCACAAGACAAGAGCTGTGGAGCAGCCCCACAGTGCGAAAGTTTGGCCTAGTCGTGGAGGTCACGCCCACAGCCACTGGATTGCAGGGCATGCATGAATATCGCATAGCCTTTCCTTCGGGGTCGCAAACTGCTATCTTTTGTCCGGCGCACTTCCAAGGTTGTAATTTTGAACAACTCGCCAGCAGTCCCTCGAGTACAGTGCATAATATGGGCTCGCAGGCTGGGAAGGCTTATCGAATCGTTCTGGAGGAGCACGGCGCATGCTACTCAGTCTTGGCGCTCTTGCTGGCTTTTGTGTCTCCCTCTCGAAAGCGAAAAGGAGATGAATCGCCAAGTGAAAAACTTCGTCGGCTGAGCAGTCCTCGGCACTGGGATGTTGCCTTAGTACCGTTCCCGGAGGATTTCGCGCCACTGCCCACGCCAGCCGAAACCGGACTAGCGTGCCCAGCGCCATGGGCGTTCCCACCTAGCCTCTGCGTGCTGGAACCTAGAGCAACTAAGCTCCGAGTGTTGGCCATTGCGGAAGCAGGAGACACTGTCACTGCCGACCACCTCTTGCAAATGGCCTGCTTGGCTGCAGAGCACAAACCCACAGTGCTGGGTATTCCGGGCCAAGTGCCCATTCCGTATCAACTAGAATGCACGGTAGCCCTTTTGCAGAGCTTGCACGCCCTCTTCCAGTTGCTGACCTCTGGCAATACAATGCAATACTGCCCCCAAGCATCCAGCTTTGCTGTTGCCCTGGGAACTGCCGCTCGGCAAGATAATGGGCACATTGTCTCTATGGCCGCCAGTCTTGCGCTGGCCCTCAAAGCTGGCAGATCTACCTTGGCAGTAGCAGGTGTCTTTGGAGCGGGCAAGACTAGATCCCTGACCTTTCTCCTTGCCTGGCTGGCCCTCACCACTCAAGATTGCAGTGGTGCACAAAGAGAATCCAGCAGGTCGGGCAATCACTAAGCTGCTCACAGCCTTTGACTTAGAGCCGGACCATCAACGATATTTCATTCGCCCAGTCAGTAGGGAAGAGGCAGAGACTAATACAGCTTGCGCGAACTATGATTTGCGAGCAAGCGAAGCGGCGCCATTCATCCCCGGCTGCCATGTGGTGATTGTCACTCCTGGGCTTGTTTGGGACCAAAAAGGGCAAACCCATTCCACACTCAACACTCATATGGAGAATGTGGACCTGCTCATTAGCGAAGAGGCCCAGCAGGACATGGACCTCAAATCTGCCTTTGCGCCAACAGTCCCCCGACAACCCTTCTTTCGATTACTACTTGGTGATCCCAAACAGAGCCCAGGTGGAGTAGCTGATGGACAGAGAGCCCATCGCACGCTCCTACTCAAAGCTCCCATTGGACTGCGAGCCCCCACCACCTGGTATATGCCGCATGAAATACCAGGCGTCTTTCACAAGCTCCTCCGACACGGCCGAGGCTTTGGCCTTAGTGACCTAGAGGAAACGGCTAAAGTAGCGGGCCACATGCCCCTAGGGAGAAGTTGGTTTCGCCCGGAGAAGGTCCAAGCCACATCCTCTTTCGCTTGCCAGTTACAATCCACCTACAAAGACCTCTCCAGAGTAGACCTGGATCTCCCGGAAGGACTGCTGGTGGGGCTAGGCTATGCAGCCACCAGCCCAGACAGCCCTTTTGACTTTCGACAAGCGCAAACTGCGGCTGAGAGATCGGGAGTGGCAGGCCCACACTGCTGGAGCTTGATGCTGCCAACGAGTGCAAGAGTTGCCCAAGAAGTGTATGAGCCGTTAATAGGAATTCAGTACCCCATGTTGTGCAGCCGAATGGGAGATACTTGGCAAATCGGTACCACCTCAATCCGAGAGGATCAGAAGATTGCCACAGGCCTACGCTTTGTCCACTGGTGCCATACTTCGCCCAAGCTGCAGGCACGGCAAAACCCAAACAACGACCCAACGGTAAGAGTGTATCAACACCTCGAGGACCAACTCGCCAAAGCAGGCTCTGACACGGAAGACATTTTGGCCCTCACAACCACTCGAGAAGGGGCCACGAACCTGCGCAATTATTTCTCCATTGCTGAGAAGAAGGCGAATGCAGAGACGGCAGTCAAGGTGGCAGGCGCCACGGCTAAGCATTGCATCGTCATTCATGGGGTGTCAACATTCCTTAGTGGTGAAGGACGCCACCTAGACTACGACCAGGAATGCTTCACACGAGCGAACGTGGCATACAGCCGAGCCACTGATCTTACCATCTTGGCATGCCCATTGAACACGCAAGGAATGCCGGGGGCCCTGCAAGTCTTAGCCGCCCTCCTGCATGGTGTCCAAACAATATATACCTATGACAGCAATGAAGAGCCCACGGTCTTTGGCTCGTTGGACCTTCGGGTCACTCAGGTTGCGCAAGCCACGACATTCTTCCAACAGGCACTTTTACCCCATCCAATGTGGCGCGGCCCTCTGCCGGTCTGTCTTGCAGAACACCATCACGGCAAGGTGAGGCGCTTACGCCTCGTCTTAGCCACGATTACGCACTTGACCAAAGCGGAAATTACCAGCCTCGTCGAAGGGCCCTACCTGCCTGGTGGTACGGTTTTGCATGACCTGGTGTATGGTTACGCAGCTGATGCGTCGCTCGAGCCTGAGTGGCTAGTCATCACGGATGGGCAGCAGCCAGGAAGTTGGCGACTCCTCCACAACAGCTCTGGCCCAGGGCAACGCTGTAGCGTGGGTAGCTCCCTTCGCTATCAACCAACGCCAAGCGCGCGTGAGCAGCGCAGTGCGCAAGATTATACCTTTGAAGCACTGCACCGGGTTTACTTCTACGACGCGTAGCCCGGACGGGTTGGGGTCCGTCAGAGGCATGCGCGTAACAGGGAGAGGTGGACCCGTGAGGGTCCGGGGGGACGTTAAACTCGTAGTATAGCGCAGGGGAGTTGCTGAAGGCCCCCGTCCCTAACAAACCGTGAATGAACACGGTACCTTGGTACTCCCTAGGCCCTAGTCGGCGTGTGTTGACCTGTTGGGTGGCCCCACAGGTCACACCCTCATCTTTCTTTGCGGATTGATGTTGGGTGATCGTGCGGGACTTCCTTGGTGACTTGGTTGTCTCGATCGGTACACACGTGGTACGGGACCGACGGCACGACGAAAGATGATCCGGGGGAACAGGCAAGGTCGGTGAACCTCTTAGAGACTTGGGGACTCGTCTCGAGGAGGGGTCAACGGGGCAACCCGTTGGCTAACGGTCAAAATTCATCGTGGGTAGCCAAGCTCACTGTGGACAAGACCGTCGGTTCCTCCCTAACAGTGTTAGGGTCCTGTCGCGAGACAGGTGTACCCCATCGGGGTGCATGGGATCGCTAACGACTGGGTCACCGACCGGTCCACTCTCTCCTTTGAGAGTGGGCTCAATGTACAGTCTGGCCACAGTGAGGGTCTCCTGCGGGTGATCCGAGCTGTGCTCCATTGGGACTGGGGTCACTGAAAAGGTGACTAAGACTATCCACTCCTCTTTTGGATGGTCTTCTCCAGTACTTGATAACTGGAGTCCGGGAACCAATGGGGGCATCATGGGTTGGATTTCCCTTAGGATTGAGTGGTGAACATCTTGGGTGAAATGAATGGGTTCCGTCTCCACGTCCTCTCGGGTTGTATGGCTGTCGCTGTACTTCCTGGGTGGAAATGAATGGGTTCGGTCTCCACGTCACCTGGTGTGTGGATCCACTCGTCCTTGTTGGGTATCCTGTGACCCATGGTGTGGAAAGGGGAGCGCCCCTGGCTGCGCCAAGTGTATCGCTTGGTTGAGGTTGAGCACTGCTCCCTCCCTTGCGTGTTCACGCACTTGGAGGCCAAAGCTCTCAAGCGAGCCCGGACGGGTTGGGGTCCGTCAGAGGCATGCGCGTAACAGGGAGAGGTGGACCCGTGAGGGTCCGGGGGGACGTTAAACTCGTAGTATAGCGCAGGGGAGTTGCTGAAGGCCCCCGTCCCTAACAAACCGTGAATGAACACGGTACCTTGGTACTCCCTAGTCGGCGTGTGTTGACCTGTTGGGTGGCCCCACAGGTCACACCCTCATCTTTCTTTGCGGATTGATGTTGGGTGATCGCGCGGGACTTCCTTGGTGACTTGGTTGTCTCGATCGGTACACATGTGGTACGGGACCGCTCACCTCACCTTGGGTCTAGGTCGGCCACGACCAAAGATGATCCGGGGGAACAGGCAAGGTCGGTGAACCTCTTAGAGACTTGGGGACTCGTCTCGAGGAGGGGTCAACGGGGCAACCCGTTGGCTAACGGTCAAAATTCATCGTGGGTAGCCAAGCTCACTGTGGACAAGACCGTCGGTTCCTCCCTAACAGTGTTAGGGTCCTGTCGCGAGACAGGTGTACCCCATCGGGGTGCATGGGATCGCTAACGACTGGGTCACCGACCGGTCCACTCTCTCCTTTGAGAGTGGGCTCAATGTACAGTCTGGCCACAGTGAGGGTCTCCTGCGGGTGATCCGAGCTGTGCTCCATTGGGACTGGGGTCACTGAAAAGGTGACTAAGACTATCCACTCCTCTTTTGGATGGTCTTCTCCAGTACTTGATAACTGGAGTCCGGGAACCAATGGGGGCATCATGGGTTGGATTTCCCTTAGGATTGAGTGGTGAACATCTTGGGTGAAATGAATGGGTTCCGTCTCCACGTCCTCTCGGGTTGTATGGCTGTCGCTGTACTTCCTGGGTGGAAATGAATGGGTTCGGTCTCCACGTCACCTGGTGTGTGGATCCACTCGTCCTTGTTGGGTATCCTGTGACCCATGGTGTGGAAAGGGGAGCGCCCCTGGCTGCGCCAAGTGTATCGCTTGGTTGAGGTTGAGCACTGCTCCCTCCCTTGCGTGTTCATGCACTTGGAGGCCAAAGCTCTCAAGCGGGAGAGTGCAGCCAGTCCTTGATGACCCTGAATCTGACCTTGTCCTTCCACCGAAACCAGGCCTTTTAGAGCATGGCTGTTACTGGCCTCGGCCGAACCAGACACCTGAGGTCCTCTCTATCTCTGACCGTGACCCAGGCAACGAGGAACAAGCGATGCGAGAGGGAGAATCGCCGACCTCCCTTGCGGTGACAGATGCGGATATGGCTGAAGAAGACGCAAATGAAGCAGTCTCAATCCACAGTTCCTCCTCCAAGTCGCCCACCATTCCGAGCACAGAGCACCCGGAGGAAGCCGATGCGCATATGGCAGATGATGCTAGTGCTACCGCCTCCTCTGTAGAAGAAGAGGGTGATTGCCTTAGCAATCGTCCGGCCTTTCCTGATGCATGTCCCACAAATGATGAAATGCTGGACGCAGAAGATGACGCAGGAAGCGTGCTACCACCACAGGACGTGGACCCCCCAAATAGCAGCCCCACATCACAATCATCTGAGCCCCCAACCAAAAGAAGACCGGGGTCCAAGGCCAGTGCCGGGCGAGCTCAATCCAAGAAGTTACGGAAATCTCCTGCTCCACCATCCAGGCAGTCACTCGGCAGCATTCCTGAACATGAGCAACCACCGGCCACACTGGCAGACTTGGCCAGTCAGAATGCTCAAAATCCGGTAGCCCCTGCTGGCAGGAATCCTACGACACCACCTGGCCGCCCTGAATCGGTGCAAGAGTGCCCACACACGATGACTGAAATCGACATTGCCGGTGATCAAGAAAATGCAGAGCGTGGAGGCACGGCCGACACTGATCTCCAGTTGGAATCCGAGCAGAGAGCCATGCAGGTCCTATACGACTATCAATCTGCGGCTCGAACGGCCAGCAAAACAGCCAGGCACAGGGTGCCGCTCCCTGCATTACAGACCTATAGTGACCTTCCCAGGGAATGGCCGATGGCGAGACTTGCTATCTCCAGCAAGCAAATCAATCGCCTTGTCCGTACGTTCCTATGGAGGAGGGTGACAGAACAAGCACTCCATGGCTCCTCCTTTGTGAACATTCCGGATGAAATCAATCAGGCCTATATAGGGGATCTCCTCCGTATAAGTGAAGCCTTTGCTGCTCCCCTATCCAACCTCTTTGCTTTTGTAAAGAGTGGACATCCAGCATGTCCCTTCATCGCTCACAAACAGCTCGCCCTCTATGCAAACCCCCGATTCTGGCAATACGGCCTCCTGGCCTTCATTGCGCGGTGCTGTTCCTTTGACAATCAACATAGACACCAGGATCCAGGACCAGCAAAAATAGAGGAAGGAAAATCACAGACGACGAAGGAAAAAGACGTTGACGCCCTCACCTTTATGCGCACTGTCCTCATGTCCTTTGTTAGGGGAATGGAGTATGGGGAACAGACATTGCCCACCAATGACCTCTTTATCTATCTACCAGTACAAATACTGCCTGACCTGGTGGTAGCCATGGAGCGACAGGGCTACACGCCTGCGGAAGTGAAAGGGGGTTATGGATATCGGCCAAAAGAAGAGGAAGCTGAGGACAACCCCCTGCTCGTGGTGGGAGTGCACGCAAAAGATATTATTTATGACCGGTACCCCCGAATGCCGGACACGTCCTGGGCAGAAAGAGCCTATTCTAGTGGTGCCCTTGACCCGTCTTTGGGACAAGCTTTCTCGTTTCCCTCCCTTCTACAGTTGAGGCTGCGCATCGAAGTCCCATTGTGGCGAGACCTGACTACTGCCAAACACCCCAATGTAGACCCGTCTGCCGAAGAAGACTCTGACTCTGACGCTACAGGGTCAGCTGACCGGTCGCCTAAGCTTGCTCTCCCTGTGCCAGTGGGGCTTGCTGAACCACCAGAGGTTGGCACTGAAGAGGCCACGGAGGATGAGGACATGAGGGCTGAACCCAACTACACCTTTGCCAAGGGATATGGCCGCTTCGGCATAGGCTATACCCGATTAGCAACTGCGCTTGGCAACTTTGAACAAGGGAGCATTGACGCAGAAAGTGCTGTCGTGGCTCAGTGGCTGACCTCCGGGCTCCGTGTTGCCATGGCCCGCGCAGGATGGCACCTGCTGTCTCCCCGCCTGATGCTGACCAAAATCCCTGGTAGCGTCCTCAGCGACTACTACCACAAAGGATATCCTCTCACTCCGAAAATGGCAGATCGCCCATACAATCAATATGGCACACAATTCTATACCAAAGAACGATGGGATCAGCTTTGTGTATGGCTCACTGGGAACTCCACTTTCAGGCTTCAACTTGAGGCCCACAAGCAGGCGCTTCAAGACCACATGGGCTATAGTCAAGAAGCCGCTGACCCAGGTAATAAAGCTCGCCGAACTGTCCCCCCGCCAGAATCGGGAAGCTCCTCGTCGGCAGCGTGGCCTTCCTGGCACAGTAGGCCCTCCCCACCGCCTTCGCCCTATGGGTGGTCCTATGGTTGGTGGCAGTAAGGTAGCTGGCAGTAGGACCTATCCCGATCAACAAACGTCTTCGAGTTGCTTGATCATTTCCAGGGGGTGGGTGGCCTTAGCCACCCTCCTACTTGTGGCCTAATTGTCATAACAGGGTTCGCAAAGATTACCTCTTCGGTGTCTCTGTGATTTGGCTCAAGCACACATAGCAAGCACGTGCGAGCTACCGCCTACGCGACAATGCCGACTCCCCAAGACCGTTATGAGATCAACCTCGAGTTGGTTACCATAGCTGGTACGGTATATGCAATGCAAACAGACCTCACCCACTATGAGGATGTAGCAGAGCTTGAAGATGACATTCTCTGCTTTCTGCCGACAGTCTCTGAGTTGGATGTCTTTGGCTGTGAACTGGAGTTGCTCAACCTCCAAAATCAGCAACCCCTGCCAGAAGCATTCCGCACTGTGCTCCTGCAACGACCGCAGCTCCAAATTGTCGTCCGTCCCTGCATGGTAGATGGGCATTCCATCTGGCAGTTCCAGGATGACGGCAAGGAGAGCTACCCCAAGGCTGTTCGCGTCCCGCCCAACCCGAGGGGAGCTGTTCCCGACAGAGCATTTTATGCTGCACCTTCACTTCGGCATGTAGAAGTGACAACTGGAATACGACATGTCGGAGCTGCGGCTTGGCAGGCGTGTCAGCAACTACAAATTGTCAAACTCCCGCCCTCGGTCATAAGTCTGGCAGAAGGGGCTTTCCTAGGGTGCTATGTGCTGCGAGAGGTCATCGCCCCGGGGTGTATCCGATACGGTCCCAGGGTGTTTGCAGAGTGCTGCTCCCTAAGTCGAGTTGGGACCAGTCATGGGACAGAGGACAACAGTGTCCTTGCACCAGGGGCACAACTAGGTAAGTATGCCTTCGAGAGTTGCCTCACACTTACCACCATCACCTTTGACATGGATCATACTAGTCAACCTCGAGGACTGCCTGAAGGGGCGTTCTGCGGTGCACGCATTGAACAGCTCTGCCTGCCGAGTGACTTCCACAATATCGGGCCGCGTGCCTGTGAAAATTGTAAAAGCCTTGTGGAGGTCAATCTCATGGACACAGAGATCACAGCCCTCCCTTCTTCCACATTTGCCCACTGTGTCGCTTTAAACAGCATATGGCTCCCGCCACGACTCACGCTAATATGCAAAGAAGCTTTTCTGAATTGTGTGGCGCTGCAAGAAGTTGTCATCCCGACGGAGCTCAGGGATATAGGCAACCGTGCATTTTGTGGGTGTGAGCAGCTGCAACGTTTCACCCCCCTGGACTGGGGTGACATTGAACAGTGGATACAAGCAGAGCACAATGCCTTTTTCATGTGTGACAAGTTTGAAAAACCCCAGTGGGTTGAGCTGCTCCCTGCAGAAGGACCTGATTCAGATGCCTTTGACGAGGAACTCAACCACGAATACTGCCAATATCATGCCAGCCCATGGTAGACTCTAGGGGGGTGCCTTAGCATCTGTCTGCAGTTTCGAAAGCTTTGGGAGCAGCCCACGCGCAGCCCCAGACACCTTTGGCTCAAACAATCATTGCAAATAGCCAGTCGCACATGGAATTTGATGAGTCATCCATGATTAGCGCCCCTCCTGAAAAGGAGCCGGTCATGGAATACTCCCTGTTGCTGACTACGCTTTCGGGAGAGACTTTCCAGGTCTCCCTCAGTGTTGCAAAGTTTGACCGCTTTGAAGATCTAGAAGAGCAGGTTATGGACTATCTTGTTTCTGTTACTGATCTCAAAGTTTTTGGGTGCTGCATTGACTTTTTGCAAACTGCCACGCAGACTTACCTAGAGGACCCAATCTGGGACAAGCTACAGCAAGGAATGGAATACACCATCGTTTTTCGCAACTGTAGTGTTAGCCTGCCATCTCAGGTAGAACTTGAGGATTGCCCTGTCCATCAAATTCCGCTAGCAGTTCATGTCCCCATGAACCCAGAGAGAAGTGTCTCAGAAGGTGCCTTTGCAGGAGTTCCGCGCTTGAGACATGTCAGTGTAGAACCAGGTATCAGGTTCATTAAGGCAGAGGCTTGGCAAAACTGTCGGCAGCTCCGCATCGTTAAACTGCCTGCCACAGTAGTAGGCATTTCCGATAATGTCTTCCGCGATTGCAAGCTACTGAACAGCGTCGCGGCTCCGGGTTGCCTAGACTTTGGGTATAAAGCCTTTGCGGAATGTTGTTCCTTGCAATGGGTGTATGCATCGGAAGGAATTGCAAATGTGTTCAATAGCGAAGCCAAGCTAGGGCAATACCTCTTTCAAGGCTGTATCAATCTTGCTGAGGTGACCTTAAGTGAGCTTCCATCTCCCCGAGAGTCAGTACTGCAAGCTAGGGTCAGTGAGTTAACGCCGGGCTGCCTCAGCTCCACAGGAATCACTGCACTTGCTCTCCCGATGCATTTTGTAACTCTCGGAGCGCATGCATGCGACAGTTGCCGACTACTTAAGAATATAGACCTTTGCAACACCCAGGTTGAGGAAATTCCAGAATTCGCCTTTGTGCACTGCACTAGTCTCAAAGAAGTCCTTCTTCCGATAACCCTCCACACAATCCGAGTCAAAGCTTTCATGAACTGTGCAGCTCTCGTGGAGCTTGCCATTCCGCCCTCGCTGAGGTACATAGGAAGTAGGGCCTTCCTAGATTGCACTGTCTTTAGTAGGCTTGTCAAGATGCCAGGAAGGCATAAATGGCGAGGAGTCTACGCAGAAGAGAATGCTTTCGCCATTTGTCCTGCCATGCGATGGCCACCTTGGCTGCACATGATCCCGGACATGGGGTACACCCCTGGTCTTGGATGAAAACAAGACGTTTTTCTTGGTTGCAGCGAGCGCTGCATTGTAGATACTCGTCAAGAGTCTGGGCACGCGCCTTAGCGTGGGTCCAAGGCAGGTCAACGATCATGACAGGGCAAATTCCAAAAGGGAGCGGAGAAACATCGCAATTGTACCCTTGTATAGGAAGTTCTACTCAAGAGTATCATGGCGAGGCCAGGGACAAGCAAACGACAATAAACTGCACGTTGCCAAAGACCAGTGTTCCTGAACAATTGGACACCCCGTCTATCCAGGCAATGCTAAGGAATGTCGACAGATGCCAGTTGTCACATGGAAGAAATAGGGCTAGGCCGGATACAGCCGGTGAACCTGTGATTGGAATGGGGGACAAGCTGACTGACAGCAGAGTGCGGCAAGCAAGATGCGCAAGCGCTGACCAACCTCTTCGCCATTCGAACTGCAGTGAGCCTACAGGAGTGAGAGCCTTAGCTCTTCGTTCCTAACAGGCGGGTGGTAGAGAGTGGCAATGGCGGATGCCCAGGGGGAACCTTAGTTCCCTTTGTTGATGTCCGACATTTCCGATTTTGTACAAAGAAGTACAGATACCAAGCTAGGATTGTCCAAAGTTTCACCTGTTTCACCCTTCTCACACGGGCCTTGCATGCTGCCGATTAACTTTTGCTACGGTGCTGCGCTTCGTAAACCTGGAAGACACTCCACACTGTTTGCTGTTTGGTACCCGTGAGTACCAAACAGTGTTGAACTGACCTCCCTTCGGGGGGGTCTCTTCGCACCTTCACCTGCTAGCTTTCGTCGATTATGGCCGCCGCCCATAGATTGTTGATTGGTGGCATGCCACTTGACTTGTAAGTGCAACCGGTTGAACGGGTTGTGCCACAAGAAAGGTCTTTTCCACGGCATGCTGCACAGCTGCGCCACCCCACTTGCCAGGGATGCAATCGACGTTGAAGCGTTGCGATATCTCGTTGTTGAGTGGAGAATTGCAGTGTGACCATGATTTTGCCGCACCGGGGTGTGGCCGTTGGTCACTCATAATGATGAAGTGAAGTCCTTTTGAAGCCTTTTTGCGACTTTGCTTGAGCACAAACCTGCGCCGACATGCTTTTCGTTCGTTAATTCAGGCCCCTTTCTAGACACTCTCTCTCGTCTCACATGTTTCACCTTGCACAGAGGAAAGACTACATGATGGTGGAGACTCGGCCTGTGGGCCCTGGGTTGTGGTGTTTTGTTTGTTTTTGTGTGGTGTTGGGTTTCTCTGTTCCTTTCTCCACCATCTGACTGTTCTTCCCTCCCTTCAACGATGACCTGGGCACCATGCCCACACGGCGTCCGTACTCGTGGAAAAAAAGATGTGCACGGAAACCGCCGATCCTGGAAGCACTGGCAGGACTCCGATACTTTCGAGCAGCAACCGCTGCACCGCACCATGGCAAGCTCGTTGTGCAAAATAGCCCTCTCCCATAAACTCTGTTACGTTGGGCATAGGGCTTTTGCATGGTGCAGCAAGCCAGAGTGCCTCACCTACAGAGGTGATAAGAAAACCGCCTGCGAGTTGCTGACAATGCCTTCAAGGCATGTCATGCACTAACTGCTCCAGGGGGGATCCACTGTCTGCCTCTGAACAGAAATAAAGCATGCCAACATGGAAAAAAGATGTGCATTCAGGGAGGCTTCGTTCTGGGTTGGTGGAGTCATGCTCTGTCCTTTCCAGGCTGATGTGACGCAAGACTGCGCATTTCTCAAAGACTCTAGGCCGTAGTTGCGCTTGTGGGGCTAACTGGTTAGTTGTGTGACCAGTTGTCCCAATTTGTGTGAGCGAGCAGCACGCTTCAAAGACCTTGATTCCGAATTGCCCGCATCCTGGGGCTAAAACGGCTCTGAGTAGATAACATCTGCGAAAGGCTCCATGTTGCAGGCAGACAACTGTGCTCGGCAAGTGGACCACCTGTAGTCGCTGACAGCTCCTCCAGGCAGCTTCTCCTACAACACGAATCCCTGGTCAGTGTTGCTGGGCGGAACTCGGATGGCTTTCGCTCCTCCCTGGAGATGCCCTTTGTGAAGGGCATCTACAAAACATTGACGAGCAATGATGTTGAAGCAGTGATTGTCGCGCAAAGAGTGTCCCAAATAGGGTCAGCTAGCACTTTTCGGGTGCCCTTGTGGACAAATTGCAGCTCACAACCAAAGGTGCTGTTGTCTCCAATATATGGGAGCTGGTTCAACACTGCATTCTCGAAATCATTGAGTCTGCCATATTCTGCAGGTCAATCGACAGCCGGAATTCCTGTCCAGCGAAGGTGGTTAGCGTAAGGTGTTTTGCAACTGACCAGGGAGCCGTCGCTGCGAGCTGAATTGGCTTGAGCCTGAATACGCTGAGTTGTGCAAGGACGAAAAGCTAAGGCGCTCATCCAGGTCATTGGCAACTTGCAGGGACCATTGACAAGGACATCTGCAGAATGGGAGAAAGATTCTTTACGCTAATCCGGACATGTACCCTGGATCAGGTGTCATGTGCAGCCACGGTGGCCACCACACAGCTGGACAGAGAGCAAAAGCATTTTCTTCTGCACAAATTCCTCTCCATTTGTGCCTGCCTGGGAGTTTGACTTGCCGCCGGAGCGCAGTACAGTCTAAAAAGGCCCTGCTGGCAATGTAGCGCAGTGAGGGAGGGATGGCAAGTTCTGGCAGTGCGGCGCAGTTCATGAAGGCCTCAACTCTAATGGTGTGGAGTGTGTTTGGCAGATGAACTTCACAAAGGCAAGTGCAGTGCACAAAGGTAAATTCTTGGATTTCTGCAATCGTAGTGTTCGAGATGTCTACTTTTTTCAGTAGCTGACAATTGTCACAAGCATGCGCTCCTAGCACTTGGAAATCTCGCGTGAGTTCAAGTGTGCTTATTCCCGTGGAGCTGAGGCAGCCTTGGGCAAGTTCCCGGGCATTATTTCGCACTGACAGCTCTTGTGTAGGAGCAGCCTCCCACAGGGCAAAGTCAGCTAGGTTGATGCAATCTCGAAACAGGTAGTGACCAAATTTGGCAGCACTGCTAAATTGATTCGCCACTCCCTCCACAGCATACACCCACTGGAGGGAGCTGCATTCAGCAAAGGCTTTATAGCCAAACTCTACACAGCCCGGCGCTGTGACATTGTTGAGCAATTGGCAGCCTCGGAATGCGTTATCTGCAATGCTGACTACCGTCGCCGGCAGTTTGACAATTCGGAGCTGTCGACAAATCTGCCAGGCTTCTGCTCCTACAACCTTCATGCCGGATGCCACACTGACATGGCGGAGGCGTGGTACTGCTGCAAAGGCCCCCTCTGGAATTTTCTCCTCCGGGTTGATGGGGACATGGATAGCGAGCGGAATGTCTCGGAGTGGGCACTCTTCAAAGCTCTCCTTCGTGGGAAGAACTTCACAGCAGTCACGAAACGCAATGGAGTATTCCGTGCTTTGTTGCAGTTTTCCCCAGACTGGGTTATCTAAGTAAGTTTGTGTGTCTACTTGCAAGAAGTCAATCGTACACCCAAAGACCTTGAGGTCAGTGACAGAGGCAAGATAGTCCACCACGTGATCTTCGAGGTCCTCAAAACGATCAAATTTAGCAATGCGCATGGAGACGTGAACGACTGTACCAGACAGGGTAGTCAGTACTAGGTGAAACTCCATGACCGGCTCACATGCTCGGAGAGTGCTGACTTCAGAGAGGCTAGAGGACTCCATAGGTGGGCAACTAGGGAAGGTCGCTGGTTGAGCCGAAACCCCAACTATGACTTGCACGATTTGTACATGCTATTTGGCTTTCGCAGCACCCGCCAGAGGGACCTACCTTCTGTTACCGGTTTCTCATTGCTCACGGGTTGAGTTGTTTCTTGCGCGGAGTATCCCAGCCCCGGGCAAGTGCTAAGGCACGCACCCTCCTAAACCCTTCCCAAGTTAGCTTGTGGGCATCTATAGAGCTTTGATTTGGGGTACACTGGCGTCCCAGAGTTCCTTGGGGCAGTGAGACACCTGGGATGGTCCCGCTCGATTGTGCTGCATCCTACTGGTGTCCCTAGACATTCAGTAAGGCTGACCTGCGACACGTGTGCGCTGACTTGGCTTGAGTTGTGTCCTTAGTTCAAGCTAGACCTTCGGTGTGGTGTCCTCAGACATTACACTGTGGGGTCTTTTCGTTAGGTAGCCCAGTTGTCTCTCTCAAGTGGTATCCCCAGACACTGTTTGAGAATATTCGACTCTGTTGATACCCCGTTTTTAGGTCCTTACCTCCTTTATCAAACGAATGGCATGGGGGGTGGTGTATCCTCCTCGCCTGCGCAAGGGCTGGGGTAGGCCAAAAGGGGCACCTCCCCCTGGACAAGTGCTAAGGCACTCACCCAGGTCGGCTGCCTTGCTTGCGGTCCAACTTAGGTTACGGGAATTCGGTACGGAACTCTCCGTCAAAAGCATCAGAGTCAGGTTCCCCCTGTGGTAGGAGCTCCACCCAAGATGCTCTTTCAAAGTGTCGCACATCAGAAAGGCGTTGTGCTCTGCTTGTATGGTCCTATGGACCTCTCCCCAGTCCAGGGTGTGAAGCGCACCAACTGCTCACACCCGCAGAAGGCACGAATGCCTATGTCCTGGAGTTCTGTTGGGATCACCTCTCGAAGCGATATACAACTGAGGAACGCTTCTTTGCCAATTTGCCTCAGCCTTGGCGGTAGCCAGACGTCAGACATGGCCAGTTCTTGCAAAGGCAGAAGACGGTTGGCCTGTAGAAACAGGCCAGTGCAAGAGCACTTGTTGACATCAGTGCTCTGGTGCTTGTTCCCTCATGAATGCTGAGCAAAGTCACACTGGGGAGGCCCTGTGGGCGAGACTGGTTTTTGCTGTGGTTTTTTGACCCCAAACTGGCCCAGAAAAACTCACTTTTTTTTCCATCCCTTGAAGGAGCAAAAAGTTGAGAAAACCAGTGAGATTTGAGAATTGCTGGGGAGAAAGCGTTTGGCGTGTATGATAACAATCAAGCTTACAGATGCATGGTCAGCTGCTTTTTTCAGCAGTCTGATTGCGGCCTTGCACGCTTGGTGCATGTTTGTTTGCTACAACGCTTGTGGTGGACATCCGCCATGAGTCGACCTAGCGCATTGAGTCTTCGTATTTTTTGGTCTTTCTTAGTTTTGGATGAGAGGACGCGAGTTGGGAACTTTTGGAGGAGATTTGGTGGGAAGACGAAGTGTCTGTTTGGTGTGAAAAGTGTGCAGGCGTCAGTGCTTGCGCTGCGACTTTCCCTTCCGCGTAAGCAGGGTTGTTAAAGTCCAATGGATGTTTGATGTTTATGTCGGATGTTCTCGCGAAGGTAAGCGCACCTCGGGAGCTGTTCATATCCCAAACGTTGCGCCGAATCTCCTCTATAGACAATCAGTGCACGAAATCAAAAAGCAAGCAAACATGCTTCTTGTCTGTTTTCCGCCCTAGATGTGGCACAGGGGAGGCTGCCACTTGGCACCGGGTGGGCAGGGCAAGATTGGCTTTTAACATCACGTCGCCCCCAAAAGCACAAAGTTGAAGTTGGTTTCTTTCAGTTTGATCTGAAAATGAGATGTTCCAGGCTGTTCCAGGCGCGGTTGAATTTGCACGCTTGTCAATCGCAAGCGGAAAGGGTACCATTTGTGGAACAGTGGACGAAGGTTACGATTTAATTCCATCGACAGCTTTGCAGATCTTCCTGGCAGGTATTTGACGCATTTAACCTTGTAGAAGCAGTTCAAATTCTTCCCTTTTGCGCGCAGTTTTGCTCTGGCCTCAGCGCCATGCCAGAGCTGCAGAGTGTTTTTTCGCAGGCAGTTGGGGCTCATCCTATCTATGCCTCACAGTCATGCCAGACAGTCCATAGGGTGCTTTTCGCCGGTGGGTGGGCTTGAGCCTGGGCGACTGTTTCTATGAAGTGTCAGCGGTCGCTCCCAGGCCTGCAGAACCCATCTTTCGGGCGGCGACTGATGGGTCGGACTCTTGAAGTGTAGTTGCGCAAAGTTAACCTGCTAGGCCGCTAAATGCTAGGAAAGGCCTGAAAAGTGTGGGGTGAATCTAATGTGTAATTCGTTGAATTGCCGAGCATGTTGGACTTGCGCGGACGCTGCTCGGAGCGGAGTGGATGGGTTTGGACGGAAAACAACTGGCAGTCGATTAGACCGAAGAGGGAAAGGTAACGGGCCAACAAGTGGTGTATGAAGGCAAGGTCAAGACAGAGGAAAAAGACAGACAACAAACCAAGGACCCTTCTCTACAAATCCCCTGTGTCCACTCTTCCAAGGAACAGTATGGGACAGTCGGAATGGGACGCAGTAAGATTATATATAGAGAGAGAGATTCAGATATTATGCAGCAGTTCGATCGACGCTTGGTCGTCAGCTGCAGTTGTTTACAAAGATTTTCAAGGGCGTGATGTTGGATTTAAAGATGATGTAGCTTCCTGGTAGGGTTGATTTGAGTGATGTGATGTGGGCGTTTACAGGTTGGTTCCTGGAGTCGTGTTGGCTTGGCCTGAGTTGGTTGAATCTGGTGTCTTGAAGTGCAATGGTGATCATTTCACCTCCCGGACCTGGAGAAGGGTGTGGATCTTGCCGGCGCTTGATCCTTTCAGCCTGAATGGCTTGAGCTCCCTGGTTACTGCCTAACATGGGCCGTATCTGACAGAGTCCGCACGTTGCGCTATAAAGATACCATGCGGTTGGTTGGGAATATAGATGGCAAGATGGACGGCACGTGCCAAAGATGCATAAGGGGGTCAGCGGCGCCCAGGCATTAGCCCGACTTGTCCGGCGATGCCGTATGGTGTAGCTTATCGCCTCTAGCTTTAGCTACGGGGGTGCCCCCCCTACGGTGTTTTGTGAAATCGAGATTAAAAATTGTGCGCTCGCTTGCATTTCGAGCCGTTTTTTGTCCCTGGAGCGATTCCAAACATAGCAAAACGAGAAATGTAGCAAAATCCTTGAGCCTGGTGGGGGAGAGGCCTTTTTTAGGAATTCTGGGATGTTGAAAAACATGCAGATTGGACAAAAAATTTGGGAACTGGAAAGGAACTGGATTTGGGCCTTACAGGGGCAGTTTTGAAGCCTTTTTTTTGGTTTGCGCCTTGGCACCAAAAACTGCGCAATGGAATTAGTCCACCTGTCAGGACGTGGAGCTGGAAGATGAGAATGTGTTTGGTGATATGTCCGGGTGAACAGTGCTTGCGTCGGATGCACTGCTGCTGCTTTGTCTTCCATTGAAAGGGCGGACGCAACTTTACGAATATGTTTTGCAGAAAAGTGACTGGTGGCTTTGACAGGTTCCGAATCGGTTTTGCACGCCACTTCTGGTTTCAGAAGTTGCCTGTGCAGGGCTCAGACTTGGAAGCAGCGCAAAACTTCTGTTCAGAATCCGTTTTGCAAACCTGTCAGAGCCGTCCACTGTCTGTTTTTGAAAAGGGTGACTCCAGCTCCAGACATGAGGTGTAAAGCAGGTTTGAAGTCGCGCAAGAAGAGCAAACAGATTCTGACAAAGCGATGTAAAATCCAGAGTGACATTGGATCAGTGCTTTCGGGAAAAAGAAGTACAAGGTGGGAATTGGATGGCGTGACGAGAATGGCAAGCCGGAAAAACAAGAAAAGTTGAAAAATGTTTCACTTGAAGAAACACACATTGCCTTTGTAAAATGACGTTGTACAATATACACCTCAAAAAATCGGAGACTAGACTCAGGTGTGCATGTGCAATGATGCTACCTAGCAATAATGGAGCCCGTTGCAATTTTGCTGAAATTGAAGTTGATCTTCAGTTTCATGTTGTTGCTGATTATACGGTTGATGTTGCTGTTGTTGTTTCTGATACAATCCCTGGTTTGTGCCTTCCAACACATTTTTTGGTTCAGATGAGAGCAGTCATTCGGACTGACAAGCGCCAACACATGAATTGCTAGAGCCCTTGGTGCTCTTCGTGACTTTTGTTTAGGCTGCGAATATGTTTTAGATAAAGTTTCATAGTACCATCTCATTCGGGTTTTCGTGAGTTTCGCAGTTTTCAAGTGCTTGTGGTTTTGTGGATGAATTAGGGATCGACATGCATCATGTGGGAGGACCTATGCCAAACTCCAGTGTTGTGGTCTATGGTTGGCCAATTACCATGTAATTTTTTTGACATTTAGTTTTTCATTGATGCCACGTTCGCGTCCTGGCACCATTGCAAGTTTGTGAGATGGCAAAGTGCCACAACTTGGCCCCACATTTTTTCCTGTTTGTTCCTCAAAAACACTTCGAACGCATTGCAATTCATCTCCGGGGTCAATATTTTTTGGCTCATGCATCCTGCCAAGAGATGGTCCGGCAAGTTACACCGAGAGCAGCATGAGGCGGAGGGTTGTTGAAACAAATGCAATTTAGTGGAGTGTTCATGTGCATGTCCAAATCAGTTTTCCCGGATGCGAGGTAAGAGTGCACTTCAATATGGCCGGTCGGGTTCCAAAAAAGCGCCTGTCATCTTCTTTATGGGACAGCTTTGCAGTTCTTGATGATTCGAACCCATGACTTGCATTCAGGTGCGTCGTTCGAGATTAAATTGGAGGATCCTGAGGCTGAGTTGACCCAGGCAGGTAGAAAGGATGGATGTTTTTGGGCAATAGAGCAGTCCTTTTCGCAGGATCAAAAAGAAAAGGTCCTTGACAACTTTAAACTGCTCGACCAAAGCAAAAGTGGTCAGGATCTGAAC
The DNA here is from genome assembly GCA_964035705.1 of Porites rus. NCBI lineage: Eukaryota > Metazoa > Cnidaria > Anthozoa > Scleractinia > Poritidae > Porites > Porites rus. Next base: position 49,499 of record CAXIVM010000986.1, read on the forward strand.
ATCTTTTGACTAGTTTGGTATGGAAACACAAAGATCGATGCTCAGGTCGGTTGAATCCACAGCAGGCTGGCCAGACCAATTCCGTGTTTCAGTGCTTGGAATTTCGATCTGCACAATGCCCAGGTCGGCATTCTATTCCGAGCATTTGGCCAAAATCCCACTGATGAGGTCCACTGTCCTTGGCAGCAGCTGCTTGGCAATGATTGCTGTGAACGTTTCTGCTCTGCAACAGGAACTTGCAGAAATGCTGAGACCTATTCCACAGTCAGGGTTGGACGTGTCTTGGCTCAAAACTGTTTGGCCAGCATTGCCTGGAGTGTGAGAATCGCTTCATTGCTGAGGTGGATGGTTTTATTCGCTTCTTTAAGGGAAATTACAGGCCATATGGGCCATGTGTCTAGCTGTCCTACGGGCACTTACTCACATTTTGAGAGGCCTCCAACAACTGAAGATACATTGTTGAAGGCCTTCCAGGCCAGGCATGCAATTTGACATCTTGATGTTCAATGCATGAGCCAGACGTTGCAAAACATTCGGAAGGTATTTGACTTGGAAGACACTGGAATTATGAGCCGCGACAAGTTCAAGGAACTTTTTCTTGTTTTTTTCACTTCTGGCATTGACAACTGGCCATGTGATAGCTTCAATCGTGTGTGTTCCCCTAGTCAGTGGTTAGACTAGTAACAGTCCACGCCCTTACTCGCACAAGTTTGGAGTCAATGTATCAACCGTGCCGATGCGTTCCACCTCTGAGTGGTTATTGTTGTCAGCATAGGAGATGCTCACATCCTTGGGTGATCCAATGCAAGATCATGAGGCTTTGCACCTTTTACTTTGAAGAGCTTTGGCTACAACAAGGTTACGCTACTAGGTGGAGGCCATCGCTATTAGGTTGGAGGCCATCTTGGCTTCCAAAAGGCAATACTTTGCAGGTCGAGGCAATCCTTAAAGAAGCTGAAGTCGATGACAAAGGCCAGTGGTGGCCAGATGGTCCTTATTTTTGGTGGCAAAGCCTGTTTGAGCAGTGGTGACATGGGTTTTGCTGTTGTACTTGTTATCATGGGTGATAGTGTGATGCCTATGGCTTTGTGGTTGCATGTTTGTCGTCACGGTTTAGACGTAGTTTTCACAGCAGTGACACGCAACTTTTGCACGTGCATCATTCTTTCAGTTGCAAAGCGAAACAGCTTTACAATTTGTGCTTATTATGCTAGTTATGCAATGCAAGACATTGGGCAGTGTCAACATTGTGTGCAGTTAATCTTCATGAAGGGCCGAGCAAACACTTGTTTTGAGTCTTGTAGTGCGGAGAGGCCTTTTCGATTACAAATCGCTGGCCAAGCGCCTTTGTGAAGGGCCAAAGCGTATACCGGACATGCCGTGAATTTGGAGCAATATAAAGGTTGCGAGAAATGTGGGGACAAAGCACGTCTCACTGTTTGGTGAAGACAAGGTCTAAACATGAAGAACTAGGGAATTTATATAACATATTATAACATCTGAACCTTGTTCAGTTGCAATCCTGTTGAACTCTGGGCAGGTTAAGCATTCTTGGCAAATTTCTAGCTATGTGCATGGAGCCATCCAAAATTGCAGGTGGCGTTGTGTTTCACCCCTGGAACTCAGCGTTAAAAAACGATGAAGAAAATGGAGCTTTGAAATTCTCTCGACTTTATGTTCTTTATGTTCAAAGCTTCACTGAACACATCACTAGTGTCTTCTGAATTCTGCATTCTTTGCAGCTTTGCTGTTTTGGCTGGTGCAAGCTGACCTTGCGAATAAGAATGGAGCAGTTACATGCAATCAGCTGCATCTACTTGGCAGCCTTGAGAAAAATGAGGTTGTTCTCGTTGGGATGTGCGAGATCCTATTTGAGTTTGAAGACCCAATAACTTGATAACAAAACCTGAAGCCTTGTGCCATATTCCTGAGCCTCGTGCCATGGGTGTTCCAGGCTTCTATCGTTGGGCTGTGAAGAGGGTGCCATACCTTCGTGCCAAAAGTTGTGGCTTACCATATGAATTTGACAATCTGCATCTTGCCGAAACGGACACGTTTGCTTCGAAAATTGAACGCCCAAAAGACATGTCTTTACTTGCACAATATCTATCCATTTTGTAAGGTACTTGGACTTCAATGGAGTCGTGCACACTTGTGTGAATGACTGGAGTCTCCAAGAGCAAGAAGAGTTCCTTTTCCGTCTCATTGAGGCGGAGAGAAAAACCAGTCCCTTCGGCGTCACAAGCTTCGGCCACACGTGGCCAGGCTCAATTGGCAGTCTTGCTGTCCATTGTCAACCCCAAGGTGTCGGACTCAGTGCAGTGCGAGGAAATTGGAATGACAGACGCCTTGGGATTCAACATGTTGGAGGAACCTCAGAAGTATCCCTGTGATTGGGTGTATAGTTGTCTTTACTTTGTTTTGCCTTCAAGTTCTTTTGTGTCAGTCTTGTGTCTTTAGGTTTTCGTGAGTTTGTGCAGGTGCTTCTCTACATTGCCCTTGATGGTGTTGCCCCTCGGGCCAAGATGAATCAGCAGAGGTCAAGGCAGCCTATACAAGCCACTTTTCCATGTAGCACAATTCCATGCAGCAAGAAGCTACTAGGTTGGAGGCCATCACTCTTAGGTCGGACCTGTGCACGGGGGGGCCCCCTTCTGCAAGTAAAATGCAATCGCTAGTAGGTTGGAGGCCATCACTACTAGTAGCAAGAAGCTACTAGTCGAAGTACATCCTTGGTTTTCCCAAAAGGCTAGACATTTGTGATAAGCACAATGCCATGCAATTTTCGGATCTGTCCGCCTCCAGGCGCTTCCGCAAAGCTCAAGAGACCGATGCTGAAGATGGACTGACGGAAGCGGTCGAGCTCTTTGTTTGGACACCCAGGTGCTTTTATTCCCATCTTTGGTGGTGAGAGTTCGCTGGTTCAAAAAGCACAGCTAAGGATCGGAATGCTATCACTCCAGGGCCTATCCCTTGGTTGTCTTCGTCTTGCAGCAGTTCAAGTTGATACCAGCTCAGGACCCCTTTCATGCTGCGGTTGTCTGAGCGGCTTCGCAGTTGGGCGGAAGCACAGGCCAAGCAGTTGGAGTTGCTATACAACCAGCTCGGTTTACTAGGATGTACTTCTACTAGTAGCTTCTTGTCACTGGTAGTAATGGCCTCCAACCTACTAGCGATGGCCTCCAACCTAGTAGCTTCTTGCTACAAAATAGTCACTCCTTGCAGGCGGCAAACCCCGACTTGAAGGGCGTGACGATTGTCATATCTTGTGATCGCGATCCAGGTGCGGATTTTCGGCACATGCAGAGCACGAAATGCGTAGCACGTTACCGAGGCGAAGGCGAGCATAAGATCATGAATGTGATCCGTTCGCATCCGGAGCACACTCACTGCCTTTGCAGCAATGACGCAGTAGCTGGGACTGAAGTCGTGAGAAGCACTTGTAGAGCATGTCTTTCGACATGGCTAAGGACTTGGTCTTATTGGGGTTGGTTTGCCGATCTGAGCATGTATACTTGCTTCGCACGAAGCCAAACTATGAAAAGAGGGTTCGCCCGGACTCCGCTGCACAGGAGAGCGCCCGGATTCCGCGTGTCTACTTTTGTTTTTTCCGGCTCTGAAGTACTTTTTCATCATGGAGAAGAGTTTCATGTTCCGGCCATTTTGACCAAGTTTTATGGTCATAACATTTAGGCGCAATCGCATAGAATAGGTCTGTCCTAGGAAGAGTACTGAGAGCAAGACTGCACGAGCCTTTCGGTGCGTCAAACCTGTGCAGATGTCTGAAAGGGAGATGGATGCAGTCTAGAGTCTAGTGGTTTGATACGAGATGTCAGCAAATTGCTGTTCTAAACTAAACTGACTGTAATGCACTGTTGCTTCTGTTCCACAGGATTCCGACCAAAGAGAATTGCTCTTGGAGGGTGGCTCGCAGCCAGCAGTTGAGGCAGACATCGTCACAAAGTCCATGATTATTCGAAACAATTTTCCTAACACGATTCTTGTGATCACACCATTATGAGGACTACGAGATGCTCAGCATTGTGGCCTTACGTGCTTGGCTATGCAGCCAGTTCCCAGATTGCATACCGTCACATCCCTAGTTAGAGCTGCTGCCAGGATCAATTTCTTCCCTTTGCGTCAAGTGATTTCAACAGCGAAAGATCTTTCCGTCCAAGGCATCGCTTATTGGCAGACTTCGTGGCCATGTGCTGCTTGGTGGGCAATGATTTCTTGTAACTTGGCCAAGCTTATGGTGCGAAAGTGGAGCGAAGCATAGCGAAGCGCGTGGCACGCGGGGCTTGTGGGCTGATGTGGACAGATGTCCGCCCGACTTGGCGAAGGCCTCATATGGCTGCCTTGGATATCTATGATGGAGGCTTGGACAAGCTCTTGGCCGCGTACTACCAGCTGCGTCCTGCACAACATGGGTGACCTGACTGGGTATTTCCTGACTGTGTGACCTGCTTGTTTGGCATTTGCTTTTGACCGAATTTCTCCAAACCCTTTCATCAGGTATTTGACTCGAGAGGACTTGACTCTTGAGCTCCCCCGGTGGTCTGGCCTTTTGGAGCAGGTTGCCCAGGAGCCTTTGGAAGTTGTTTCGATTCTCTGATTCGAAGTGTGATGGAGACGAAGTAGGTACAGATTGAGGCAGAGCAGGCAGCAGGGTGGGTGTCCGGAGGATGAATGCGAACTCCTTTTAGACATGGTACATCTTGGCTTGGGGCCAAAGCAGCTTCATTACCGCGGGCCTGGCCCTCCACCTGCGGATTGGGATGGCCTGTCTGTGGTGGTCTGGTATGTTCCACGAAAGACCACAGAGGAGCAGCTGATGGTACTTGGCTGAGCTTGATTCTTTTTCTCAACCGAGGGACCGAAGTGTTCATCGATCCCAGGCAGCGATGTCAAAGCAAGGTTGTCAAGTTCGAAGTGTTCATCGACTGAAAGAATACAAAGGCACGCACGGCTGCGTAGAGTTGCTTTGCAGTCTGTACTTGCATGGCAAAATCGGCACTTAGGACCATTAGCATGAACAAATGATAAGTTTCCCACAAAATCTAGGAACCACATGAATAGCGTGAGCTATCCTGCGTCCAGTAGGTTTTAGCTTACTTAAGCTAGCCCTTACTTATTTCAGGAGCCACGGTCTACTTATAATTAAGTGAGGGCGAGCCTTCACAAGCAACTATTTCTTTGCGATCAGGAAGTTCTTGGTTGGTCCATTTCAGCGATGCCCAGTCAGCTGTTTGGCGCCCCGTTTGGCGGTCGCGCGGTGACTCCGTGTGACACTCCGTGTGACTCCACACATTTCGCTAAGGTGAATACGATTGTTTCAACTCGCCGCATAGAAGGCCGACGTTTGGAGGCAAGTTGACACCACAAGTGCTTGGCTACTTTGTTGAAATCAATCTTTTTCTTTTGAATTCTAGGTGGCATGGGCTAAGCCCAGCTCTTTGCAGTTGGAAGAGCTGCCTGAGCCTTCAACTGATCCCTTTCAGGCTCAACCCTTGCAAGTTTGTTTAGTGCTTGAGCATTCTTGTCCTTCTTTCAGGTGGCTGAGTGGCGTTCGGTACTTCACACCGTAGTGCGCGAGAGCTTTGAATACTGGCGGCTTGGCCATTTCTGTTTGGGATGGCCTCTACAAGCTTGCAGTTGATGTTTCCACTGTGAGGCTTGGTCCTGAAAATCTACCCAACGATGCCTTTCTTCGAAGACATGTGCGAAAGCGTCGAGAGTCTTGACTGATCAAGGCAAGGCCTGCTGCATTCGGTTTCGGAGTTTCCGGCAGTTTAGGCCTCCCGTGGTGCAACTCTTTCACTGAAAGTGGTCGAAGGGCTTAAGTTTTTTCTAAACATCTATATAATTATTAGTGCGAGCGCTATCCTGCGTCCATGTCTAGAAGCCAACTAGTAGCCACTAGCTTACTCCTCCCTAGGGACAGGGGGAAGCGTGCTTTCAAGAAAACACTAGATGTTTATTTATTACTACAAGAAAGGAGCGGGCCATACAATAAAGGAAACATATATTTGTCATTGGAGAGAGGAGCGGGCATTTACTTTTTAGAAAGACATAGTCATTATTTGAAGGCCTTAAGATGTAGCTGTGGAAAGCCAAGGATCGCTTCGTGCCCCTGCGTGTCTTTGCCGCCTTTCGGCGCCTGAAGATTTGGATGCAAGACCTGACGCAATTGGCAGATGTGCCTGGGCAATGCGTTGAGCTTTTGTACCGGATTCCTAGTACTGTAACGTCCTTGCTCCTAGTAGTAAGGCCAGGAGCCCCTAGTAGCGTCCTTGCTCCTAGTAGCGATGCCCTTTGCTCATAGTAGCTTCTTGGATGCACAAGTTCACTTGCTCTTGCTTTGCGCTCTTGTGACACACGCCCTTTCGCAAGTTTGTGTCTACAGACGGTGCATTTGTTTTTGCTCACGGCCGGGTTAGCGACCCGATGGCAAAACACAATTTTCACATTCTTGCTTTCAACTGACGTCTACGCTATAAATGTGGTGGGGTGGTGTTGACGTCACTTGTACTTGCAGACGCTCTGATTGCTACGCCATGGATGGGGGTGGATCAAAAGAGGTAACTCCCTGGGAGGGGTGGTTTGCTTGGGGGCAATGTCCTGATCAACGCGTCGTTTCTGCATTTCCCTGCTTGGTCCTTATGCTGTCAATGCGCACAGAGTCGAGGAATTGGCTTCAACCCTGATGCTGTCCAGCTCAGGTGTTGCGATCTTCTGAGATCTTGGAGGTCATGGGTGAAGGCCGTGAGGCCATGGTCCGGGCGAAGGAGGACCACAGCCGAAAGCCTGAGGAGAGCAAAGAACAGGCATGGAGGGAGCAAAAGCCGGGGAAAAGCCAGAGACATGCTGGAGAACATGCATTATGCATGCTGGGGAAAGAGAGATTGGGAAGCCGCGTAGGTCCAGAGGCAGAACGATTGCTTGGAGCTGCTGGAAGCTGGCCGTAGTGTTGCTCGCAGTGCACTCGTGTGTAGACGGTGCAGAGCAAGTTTGCGAGTTTGCTGACTGAGGTTGAGGCTGTCCAGAAACTCCTTCCAGAGTATAATGCACGCTATTCAGGGCCAGTGGCGACTGGTTCACCTCCCGCAGAAGATGCAGCTGCAGTGCAGCCTGGAACCTATCAAACTGTGAGGTCTTTCTGCGAGCGACTGCTGGGTTTTCTGCCAGGCAGCACAGAAGCATGGCATTCCTGTCGGGCATCGAATGGGTGGCTTCCTCAACTTGTGAGCTTTCCTCCTGATTCCTTCGACCCACAAAGGAACCTGTCCAGCTTGTGGTCCGAGGTTTTGCATTATTATGTGGAAGGCTGCTCTTCCTGGTCATGGTCCCAATCTTAGAGAGATGTGGATCATGAATGATCATTTTGAATCAGGAGGCATCAAAACAGGGGGGCATTTCTGGACTCCACAGGGCGTAGCCGGGCGGCTAAGCTGTGTATGTCGTCTATGCTGATGCCTTCGCCAGGTTTTATCCAGCACATTACCCGCCTTTGTGTGTGACTGGGCTGCACCGAGATTACTTGTGCCGTGAAAGCCCTGTTGGCACTGTTCAGAGGCGGGTCTGGCTAGTGTGCTTCTGCCTCAGAGCGTGTGTGTGTTTTCTTTTTTAATAACCCGACTTCAAGAGCACCTTTGTCCTGCTTGGAGACTCTTTCGACTTGTGACAAGATCCATTCACTGGAGACTCTTGTGACCAACACTTGTAAGATCTTGTAAGCCTTCGCTGACATCGGAGCCCATGGCTGCCCGCTGTCAGGACAGGAGCAATTCTGCGGCCGCCGCTTGATGCGTGGAGAGCTTGGAGAGCTTGGAGAGTGAAGACCAAGGCAAATCCTGTTCAGTACTCGGTACTTGAGAGAGGTTTGTCAAATAGCGGAGTCGCAGGTGTCGAACGAAACAAATGTTTCACAGCAGCCCAACACATTGCATCACCAATTGTATTACCATAAGTTTGGCCTGTTTTTTTGAAGAGAAACAGTTTGACAAAATGCATTTTGCTTGTCATTTCCTGAGGCCAGTGGCTCCGGAACTGCAGCTCTTAGCCGTCCTGCCAGCGCAGTCGGCGCCGCTGCTGCCGGCAGCTTTGCGTCCTTTGGTTGAGGCGACTTTCTCCAGTGACCAGCCAGATCACAAGTGACATGGTTTGTGTGGTTTGTGAGCTTTTCAACATGAGGATCCTGCATCACCAATCGCTGACTTCTATCCACGAGAGTTTGAGCTGGGATCTTAGTAGGAAGAAGGCAGAACCTGAGCACACCAAAAGCTCCTTGTGTGAAAGTGGACAGCATTAGCCTGAGCAAATGTTACCTGAAGCAGCATCAAAAGATATCGCCAGGGTTGACTTGAAAGAGGGTGACAAGGAGTGGCAGGCTCTCTGCTTCTTCTGGTCCAATATGCAGTGCGTGTTTCCCATTTTTACAATATTGTCAGGCTACAGTTTTGCTGCCGTTTGTTGATGAGACACGTCTCCAAAACGTTTGGCGCTCACTGCTTTGTGTGTCACACGGTTCCCTGCTGATCAGTGCCTTGAGTACAGAGTTTTCCTCCGAGCCAAGGCCTTGGCAAGTGTCCTCAGGGCCAAAGCCTTAGGAAGTGTATTAAAGACATAAGTTCGGCTATGCGGCTACTTGCCAAGGGTCTTGCCCTAGGAGGTGCCACTTTTATCATCGGAGTGTCTCGAGTCAGAGTGGCACTCTTATTTCTTTCCGAGGAGGGTGATCTCTCATCCTTCCGACCTGCACGAGGCAGTCGATTCGAGGTTTGGAAGCATGCGCATTTTTCCTGTTTGTTGGAGTCATCAAACTAACGGAAACTATATCACGGGTTTCAGCACCTCAGCGTGTTTTCAGTTGGTTCCATACTCGCTTTGAGCCCGCAGAGAGGAAGTGCAAGAATTCATAGATTTGGAATGTATACTGACTTGACAACAGTAGAGCATAGGTCTATTTATAGTATTTTTCAGAGTGTATAACTTACAACCTACTTTAGATCACAACACCTCATAAGTTTTTCCTCAAATCACGACTCCCTCTGGTAGGCAGGTGGTGTCCGCTCCTGGGATTTCATGGCGGAAGAGGAATTGCCACCAAGTCGAGCAAGAGCAACACTCAGCGATACGCAAGCAAACACTCTCTCGCTCTCTCTGATCATCATGTTGGCCCAGCTACACCATTCAACTAGCACTCGGTTTGACGAAAAAGTCATTGGATGTTTTGTTGGTGACTTCTGGTGATACAGCTTAGCCAAGGCCGGGACGAGTTTGGAGTCCCATCGCAGTTTTCAGAGGCACAGCTTTGTCACTACTAGCAATGGCCTCCAAAGGAATAGCGATGGCCTCCTCCTAGTAGCGATGCCCTCCAACCCAAAAGAAAAGACATTGCTCTCGATAGCATGCCAAAGACGGATTTTGTGCCATAGAAGTCCAGAGCTTGAAGGCGGCAGCAGCTATACTGCTTGCTGCCACTGAAAACATTGAGAGGGGTGGCAAAGGAGCCAAAGGTGCGGTGATTGGCTGTGTGATGATCACTTGCAGCCAAAGGATTTAGATTACTTGCAGGAAAAGGCCGCAAGGGCAGGCGTGACCGCATTGGCTTGAAACTGAGTTTACGAAAAAGTGTGAGCGGAGCAAAAGGGTCAGCCAAGACCGGGCTGCTGACTTCCCAGGCGATGGAAGTCTGCCTGAAGAGGCTGTTGCTGTGTGCAAAATGCCAAGCCTGCAGCAATCAAGTATGAAAATCAGGGAGAGGTCTCGGAGAGGTAACTTGCTATGGCTTTCTGAAACCTTCTGAAATAGGCTGTGAGCCAATCATTGATGCAGAATTGCACAAGCGGCCAGGCCAGTGCTCCCTCGCCCCAGGATGAGCACCTTGCCTGCAAGCTGCAGCTGTTTGACCATGAAGTTGGCTTGAAACGTGGAACAACTCTTTTTCAGTGAGGGAACTGAAAAGCAGTGATCGCCGTTGCCCCAGTGACCCAGCCCGGACACAAGCCAGAGATTCAGTAGTCGGTTTTCTGAAGAGCTGCAGACGAGGTCGAGATTGCCAGTGCGGCATTCTTTGATTTGTCAGCAGGGTGGCGTACTTTCAAGACCGGTTTGCCAAAATTGCATATCTCTTGAATTGGATAATCTGTTTCTTCAATTTTCTTCGGGAATCCCGGGGGAATTTCGAGATTTGCAGTTTGTGTACAGGGGCAACTGCAAGTCCATCTCCGATCACTGATGCCTCTCCACTTTTTGAGATGGTTGCTTGTGGCCCACTTTGGAAAGAATACATATATACATATGTATATATGTTATATGTAACAATCTTTCAGTCTTCGAGTGTGTCAGTGCTGTACAGTGGGGTAGAGGACTTTCCTCATTATATGGGATCAAAATAAGCAAACGTGCCAGTTAAATGCAGATTGACAGTGTAGAATGGGGTGACACATTCATGGATTCAAGCATTGATTTCTGCCAGCTTGGCTCAATTTTGATTTCTTGCCAGCTCTCTTGAACATTGACAAGCTTGTTCTTCGCTATTTGGAGTCCTTTTAGATTTTTTCTTGAGGACAGAGGTGATGAACTTTCGTCATTCTGCCAGTAGTCTGTGATGTGGCGCCTGAGACGCGCTACTGCAGCGCTAAGCCGTGGCCATGCCCATGCCCGGCTGCTGTCAACCGAGGTCCTTGTGTCGAAAGAGTGTCCAGGCTGACTGTCAGTTACAGTGAAAAGGCACAGGCTCCTCGACCGCGGGCCAGGTGGGGATTTGGTGTCTGAATTTTGTGGATCAAGTTTGCTGGATTTTTTAATTGTGTCTTGCTCGGTGGAGGCCGGTTGCCAAACAGAAGCAGATGGTGACGGCGGGAAAGGCGAGACTCGTGCAGGGTACGTTTATACAAGGAGTTGTACTTAGCTGCTAAAGAGGTGACAGGCACATTGAGGGTGTCCAGCTCTTCCTGTTCCGTTAGCTGCCCACTGAGATATGTCAATGTGACACAATGTCATCGGTCCGCGTGGCAGGTAATGGGAGTTGCGGCAGTTGGTGTGGGTGCAGCTTGATGCTCAGCACTTGAGATATCGTCGTGTCTTTCATTCTTATTTACCGTAGAGTTCCTCTGGTGTCAATCCGCTGAAAGAGCCATAAAGAAACATAGTCGGCGTTTTACGGCGTTTTACATATTTTTGTACTTGGATAATGTTCCGTGAGCTGCAAGCTGAAAAGGTGCATGATTGACCGCAGTATATGTATGCATGGGTATTTTTTCGTGTGTTGTACATATGCATGTATATACACCTATCTGGTTTAAAGGAGCCATTGCTTTTGCACTGAGTCTTTATGTGGAAGCCAGCAACTGCGAGATGACGTTCATCGGGTGCTTTTAAAAGCCAACGATGCCTTCGAGGATAAGAGCAGCAATATGTGGATCTACTTGTCCGCTAGAACAGGTAGGAGGTAGAGGAGGGGTAGCGAGGTAGTAAAGAGAAGCTACAAGTAATTAGCATCAACGCGGTGGATTCCTTGGCATAGTCAACACGGTTGCCGCTTTTGACCGAGAACTGACATCATTTGACAGGACTTCAATGATGTCTCTCTCGAGATTACTTTGAACGGATCGGAGATCGCTTTGTCTCGAGCAAGAAGGACAGCCAAGATCCGTCAGGATTGTCAAAGCAAGAACAACAAGTCCAAAGCTGGCAGCCAGCTGGCATCTGGTTTTACCTTTTCCACGACAATCCATCGATTACGCAAACGTGGGTGAGTTGTCAAGGAGCCGTGGCTAGTGGACAAAGCAACTCTTCAGTATCCTGAGCACATACCAACCTTGGTTCTTGATGTCGACAAGGCTGGCAAATGAGCAGCATGTCTATGACATAATGAGTTAGCGAATCTAGGAACCAAATCAGCGTGAGCTATCCTGCGTCCTGTTGGTAGTAGCTTACTTGCAGGTAGTAGCTACCTCTTCTACTAGCTACTGTACCTAGCTGCCTCGGCCTGCGCCCCAACAAAAAGCTACTACTAGCTACCTCTCCCTCAATTAAGTAGGCGGCTACTTAATTGCGTAGGCGGCTACCGGGGAGCGGGCAAAAAAACTTGCATAGAGTTTAGAACAACTTCGGCTGATGTCACGTGATGCTCCAGACACAAAACATTGCAGTGTTTGTCAGGTGATATTGCATTTGCAACATGATAGCAAAAAGGCAAGCCGCAGTGCCGCTTTCTGCAGTATGCTACTTTTCCTGCACAAGTTCGATTCGGTTTGGACAGGGCTGGCAAGTGATCAAAAGACCATTTGCGGACAAGTTCTTCAAGGCTGTCCTTGTAATCTACCCTCAAGGTTTGCTTAGCACTTCTGAAAGGACCAACATTTTGAACCGGTCATGCTGTGCCCAGGAGATTCCTCACTACTACGAAGTGGTGCTTTTCTCTGACGACGTCTTTCCTGCCAAGAGCTCGGAGGGTTGCGAGCGGTGATCCAGAGAAGGGGAAGTTGAAGGCACTTCCTACCATGCAAGCTTGAGACCATAGCTGCCATAGCTGCCAGGATCTACTTCTTTCTTGTTTGTCTTGTCCAAAAGCAAGTTTCAACAAATTCATGCCCGAGTTGACTCTCTCAGCTCCCACTTCCTTCAAGAAAAGCCACCGTTTCCTGCAGACGGGGTTGACAACGCGCCTAGGTTGCACTCGATATTGCTAGCAAATGGAACATTCCGGTGGTTGCCTGAGATGCTTTGCGTTCTGAAAGGATTCTTCTCCGAAATTGGTCATTTTTCCCGAGAGCGCCTGCGAAGGGTTTTTCGTTAAAAAGCATCTGCAGAACTACGTCTCATCTACATCTTCACATCTTCACCTCTGCACATCCACATTCTCACCTATCTCTCTGCTCATCTTCACATCTACATTCACAACTGCACATCTACATCTCTGCACATCTTCACATCCTCACATCGACATCTCTGCTCATCTTCATCTTCACACATCTACATCTCTGCTCATGTTCACATCTGCACATCTACATCTCTGCTCATTTTCACATCCTCACATCTACATCTCACATCTTTACCTCTCATCTACATCTCACATCTTCACCTCTCGCTCTTCTTAACTTTCTCTCTTAAGGCCGGGGCAGTGCCGCCGGACCGCCACAAAACGCAACCCTCTGCGGAGATCGTGCGTGTCGGATGCCCTCTGCCGAGATCGTGCGTGTCGAGGGCGCGAAATGCAGGCGAGAGTGCGATTTGGTTTTGTCCGGCAACCCTCTGCGGAGATCGTGCGTGTCGAGGGCGCGAAGTGCAGGCGAGAGTGCGCTTTGGTTTTGTCCGGCAACCCTCTGCGGCGATCGTGCGTGTCGAGTGCGCGAAATGCCGGCGAGAGTGCGATTTGGTTTTGTCGCGGGCAACCCTCTGCGGAGATCGTGCGTGTCGAGTGCGCGAAATGCAGGCGAGAGTGCGATGTGGGCTTGTCGCGGGCAACCCGCTGCGGAGATCGTGCGTGTCGACATTGTAGTACAACTTTAGTGAGTGGAGCGATCTGTGGAGCTGGAAGCTGAGAGCTGGCGACTTTGTAGTACAACTTGAGTACGCGGAGTATCTGGTGAGCTGGAAGATGAGAACTGGCGACTTTCTAGTGCAACTTTAGTACGCGGAGCAATCTGTGGAGCTGGAAGCTGAGAACTGGCGACTTTGTAGTACAACTTGAGTACGCGGAGTATCTGGCGAGCTGGAAGATGAGAACTGGCGACTTTGTAGTACAACTTTTGTACGCGGAGTATCTGGGGAGCTGGAAGATGAGAACTGGCGACTTTGTAGTACAACTTTAGTATGCGGAGCAATCTGTGGAGCTGGAAGATGAGAACTGGCGACTTTGTAGTACATCTTGAGTACGCGGAGTATCTGGGGAGCTGGAAGATGAGAACTGGCGACTTTCTAGTACAACTTTAGTACGCGGAGCAATCTGTGGAGCGGGAAGCTGAGAACTGGCAACTTTGTAGTACAACTTTAGTACGAGGAGTATCTGGGGAGCTGGAAGATGAGAACTGGCGAAGTTGTAGTACAACTTTAGTACGAGGAGTATCTGGGGAGCTGGAGATGAGAACTGGCGAAGTTGTAGTGCAACTTTAGTACGCGGAGTATCTGGCGAGCTGGAAGATGAGAACTGGCGACTTTGTAGTACAACTCTAGTACGCGGAGTATCTGGCGAGCTGGAAGATGAGAACTGGCGACTTTGTAGTACAACTTTAGTATGCGGAGCAATCTGTGGAGCTGGAAGCTGAGAACTGGCGACTTGTAGTACAACTTGAGTACGTGGAGTATCTGGGGAGCTGGAAGATAAGAACTGGCGACTTTCTAGTACAAGTTTAGTACGCGGAGTATCTGGGGGAGCTGGAAGATGAGAACTGGCGACTTTGTAGTACAACTCTAGTACGCGGAGCAAGCTGTGGAGCTGGAAGCTGAGAACTTGCGACTTTGTAGTACAACTTTAGTACGCGGATGAGTCATCTCTCGCGGCTGAGTCATCTCTCGCGGCTGCTCTGGCGCCCCTGCAGCTGAGTCATGTCTCCCGACCACCCGGCTCTCTTGAGAGGTTGACAAATTTTAGTACCTTGCTTACTCGTAAGTGCCTGCCACAAAAGAGTCATCGTGGCGTTAGTATGTGTGTACTTCACCTTCATGACAAACGATGTTCGCTTGGAATACACGAGTCGCTTGTCATGATCGTGACGTCGCTTACTCTCAAGTGTGAAATGTACGTTCTTCAGTTCTAGTTGAACCTCTTCAGCGTTGTACTTGCACAACTAAGGTTGACGTTGCACTGCCGTTGCTCGACGCATCTACGTCTACACCCCCTCACCTCTCTATATTTACATCTTCACACGCTCACATCCACAGATCTACCTCTCCACCTCCATACATCTACAGACCTATATCGCACCTGCACATCACACTGTCACTCCTTCACATCCACCCTCTCTTTCTCTCTTTCTATACATTTTTTCGACAGTGCTGGACAATTACATGTCTCGCTCTCGGACCAACCGTCGTCTAGTTTTTGATCAACTCCCTGGAAGGTTACAGGTGTTTTGCACCGGGACTTCTGCAAGAAGCTCCTTGACTTCACTGATCCAGTTCACAAGCCAGAATGGGATTTTCTACTTGATGCATTCCATGGTTGAACATTTTAATTCCTAAGGAAACGAAATCACTTTGTGAAGGAGACGTGCAGACAGCTTGACAATGATGGGTCCAGCCGAAAGAATTTGTTTCTTTGGCGACACCTTTCAGGACCTCTCAAAGCTGGGCAGAAAACTTGATCGGGTGCCGAACAGAGTATTCACTATGTTTCTTTTTGGCGCTTGCAATCACGAACGATAAAGCCGGTTTCCTTTGTGACTTTTTGTGGAGGTTCTAATGATTGATCACGATCCTGTGCTTTCGAGCTACAGGTGCGCTGTGTCACTTCCAACCTAACAGGGAGAAGTGCGCTAGGATGGGAAGGGTTTGAAAAAGAAAGGACACATAGGAACAGCTAGACTTACAGTACAAGTCTTCGCCTTAAAATATCCAAAACGTATTTAGGGGCCAATGAGGCCGTGTGTAATGAACACAATTACCAATCTAGCGCAGGGTGCTGCACATCTTGGCTCTTATGTTTTTTATTCGGTTTATGCACGATCATGTCGAGTCACCGTGCCAGCCTGAGAATGGCATTCTTATTCGACCCTTTGATGGGATCCCTCTGACACCGCCAGTTCCTCAGTTAACACCGCTGGAGATGACCGATGCAGAACTGGACAAGGTGACAAGGTAAATCCCCATGACAGTTCCTTTTCGTCACTGCAAGGGAGTAGTGTTCCATTCGCACATTTCAGGCAATGCACATCGAATGAATGAAAGAGCATTCTTGCTACTAGGGCATCGCTACTAGGAGCAAGGACGCTGCTAGGGGCTCCTGGCCTTACTACTAGCAACGATAAAGCTACTACTTTCTTTTTGGTGGCTGTTGAGATGTTGAGATTGTCAGATCTTCGGACGAGCCAAGGAGCTTGCTGACTTGCTGGAGTTCCTAAGGCAGAGAATCGGCGTCGATGAGAATCGGAGAACCCTATCCAATGGATCTTTTTCTTGATTTTCTTCATTTGCCAAGGGAGTCGGAGTGCGGCTCTCCCTTTTTCAACAGGACTTTTTTGGAAGAACACAAAAACAATCCTCAAGCGGATGCCTTCTTCACTACGCCTTGCTACTATGCCAACCTTGGGAACAGACATCTCTGCCCCCTGCTCCTCTTACCTGGCAACCCTGACCTGAAAAGCCAAGGCTGCTGCTTCAACCCGATGGATCTTCGGAAGTGCGGTTCTCGTGCAACACCAATGAGACCTTTCACTGGAGCCTTGCCGGAAAACACGTCTGCAAAGCTGGCCAGGTTCGTTCAGAAGTATGGTGGCGGAGATGAGGATGTCGGCAGGTACGTGGGGTGACATTCCACCTTTCAAGAGATCATTTCTTTGTGGAGTTCCTTCAGTTGCAATGCCCAGGCGCTATTTGCTAGAAAGGCAAGAGCAGGGCAAGCTGATTGAGAAGAAAAGGGTGCTTGGAAGGTGCTGGTTTGAATTGCCTTTTTCAGTGGTCAGAATATTATCGTTTGATCTATATTTGGGCTCCTAACCACCGAACTGTGCTTCCAGGGCCATTGGAGCTCGATCTGGCTTTGCACAGCCCGGACAGCCCGTGACCAAGCCTAGTGTGCTTGGAATTGAAGCATGGCAAACTGGTGCAGAATGATAGGGCAGACGGTCCTAGTAAGGACGGGCAACTTTGGCATGCCACGATAGCTCTGGAGGCCAGGAGTATACAGTATGATACACTCAGTTCCTTTGGGGAGTGTGAAGGCCACACGTTGAACTTGGTGCACTGAACCCGTAGATTGTTCCATGTTTCGAAGATGTGGAAAGATGTGGCTAAAGAGCTACTTCTGGCACGTCACAGATTTGGCTTTGACGACCCCAGAGGGAACACACTTTGTGTTCTTGTAGAGCTGCATCAGCTACCATGGAACTTTGGAGTCTTGCTCCAAGAAAGGTAGTTCTGCTGCAAGGTAAGCATGTCCTGAAGCTTTGAGAACATTTGTTTGGGTTTCCGGTGTCAAGCATGTTGAAGAGAGAGGCAGAACTGCTTGCTTGTCAACTCTGGAACAAGACGTTTCTTTGTGGCAAAGCAGCGGAAGCGCAAAACAACATCATGTCCAAATGAGGGAGTGCTCATGCAGTGTGCGAGGAAACACATCACACCTTGGCTCTAGCATCGATCCATTGGCTCTTGTTTTAACCCTCTGCGATGGCTCGACTTCGGAGGTAGAGGCGCTGGCCTAGTCGCGTAGTAGCCAAGATGGCTGAGAGGTATGCCATCTCCAAGGAGAAATTCTCAGATTTGTACCTTTCCAAGCATTAGCTGGTACTGGTAGAAGCTGACGGACTCAGCTGTCCAAGCTGTACTCAGCTGGCAGGAGCTGGCAATCGAGGGAGCCGCTGTGCCAGAACTTGTGAAACTGAAGCAAGATAGAGACAAAAAGTTGGCCGAGGACGAGTGGTTTGTTGCAGCCATGATAGAGGTTAGTGGCAACACTGCTGCTTTTCTGCCACCAAAACCTTGCAGGAGAAGAAGAACGCCCTTGCAGAGAAGCAAAAGGCAAGAGAGGCTCGGCAGCGGAGCGGATCCTGCTGGTCAACTCGGTGCAGTCTGTGGAACTTGGTGTTTGGCAGGAGGAGCGTGCCAAGCTCAAGGAGCGTACCGCTGCCTATGAGAAGGAGAGAGATATTACCCAGGCTTCCAGAGTAGATTTTGGTGTCTTAGACTTTCAAAGTCCCTCCAGGAGTACGCAGAAGGTGCTGCAGAGCTGGTGAAGCTGAGAAGAGAAGCGAAGGTGAACGGAAACTTCTTTGTGGAACCTGAGGCCTGCTAGGCTTTGCTAGATACATTTTTCTACTATCCTGCTAGGCTGCTAGGCCCTAGGCTCTGCTCAAGCTGTGAGGCAAAGCTCATCTTCGTGGTGCGCATTGCAGGTATCATGAAGATGAGCCCCAAGCCAAGGACCACACCTCAGTTTTCTGGCATGGGAACATGTTGGAAACATTGGGAGATGCTCTGAACAGGAAGGTTCTGCAGCTGCTGCGGCTAAAGCAGCTCCACAATGGCGTGTTTCTCAAGGCTTGGGCTCAAGATTTAGGACATACATACTATGACGTGTGCCCTTGAGTACGTCGCACTTCAAGAGCCGTGCATGGCACGTGTGCGTGCAAAAAGGTTTGAACAAGTTGAACAAGTCTAAAGTCAGTGTGTAGTTTATTCTTTTAATTCTTTGTGATGCCTTTTTGCTGGTTGCATCATGTGTCAGTCACCTAAAGAAGCAAAAACCCTTTGTGGACCAACCTACATGTCAGGTCAACAAGCCAATCTTGAACATGCTGAAGCTTGTGCAGCCTTATGTCACCTATGGCTATCCCTCCTTGAAGACAGTGAGGGAGTTGATCTACAAGCGTGGCTTTGGCAAGGTGGGACCTAATTAGCACCCTCCAAAGGACGTGTGTTTGTCACTCCTAATTTCAGGTCAGCAAGCAGGCGAATTCCGCTGTCGTCCAACGATATCATCTCCGACGCTCTCGGAAAGCCACTTGGATAGCTTGATACAATGGGCAGGAAGAAATCAGGCATCCCATCAGACTGCGGAGGCTTTGTGGGTCGAGTGTGAGTAAACACGGGCAAAACTAGAGAACAGCGTTTTTTCAGAGTTGGTCTGTGGATCAAAATCCGACTCTAATGGCCCTAATGGACCGCTGAGAAGAGAATGAACTCCAGGACGATCAAACTAGGTTGGCTTTGTGGTTTTAGGCTTAGTCCACGTCCCATTTTGTCAGTGCTTAATTATAGCTGATTAAGCCCAAGGCACGGAATCCACGGCATGGAAGATATCATCCATGAGATCTACACCGTTGGGCCCAACTTCAAGCAGGTGCAAACTGTTGTGAAAACTCCATCATGCAAAAGTTTACCTAGACAAAACCCATAGTCATAGTCCAAAGGATGGCGAGTTGTTTCCATAGGATGTAGTCGCTTCAGGGCTTTAAACGAAATGCCAAGATGAGACAAGTGCACCCAAGACCTAGCAAGGAGTGTACCCAAACACGGTTACAAACGTGCTAGACAAACATGTCTTTGTTGCAACCAATTGCCCCACTTGGTGCAGGTGTCCAACTTTTTGTGGCCCTTCAAGCTCTCCTCCCCGAAGGGCGGCTTCGTCAACAAACGTCTCGGCCTTGGATCTTCCATAAATTTGGAGGTAGCCTGAGATAGACTTGACTTGCGGAAATAGAACGTCTTGGGCTTAACTTGAGGCCATGGATTCTGTGAAGCTCGCGGTGGTGATTGGGGAAATCGTGAGGACTGGGGCTTCACCGAGGAAGACAAGGGAAAAAACAATCCATGAACATCTATCCTGTCAGTGGCTAGGAGCTCATCAATGAACTCCTTGGGCGAATGAACTAAGCGACGTGGCCGGCCAGCGGAAAAGGCTCTCAGCGTTGAACTGCAGACTGATACTCGAGACTCCAAAAGTTCATAAAGGTACAGTAACTCACTATTATT
>CAXIVM010000988.1:0-10879 GCA_964035705.1 Porites rus
GGAAGCCTCAAAATGGAGCTTTCAAGCAGCTCCATTTTGGAGCTTCCAAACTTTATCACAAAAATATGTTTAAAAACAAAGCAGCTTCATTTTGGAGCTGGCAGCTCTTCTAAGCAGCTTCAGTTTGGAGCTGCAGCTCCCAAACAAGGCTGCCAGCTCCAGATTGAAGCTTCCAAGCAGCTCCATTCCAGAGCTGGCAGCTCAAACCAGAGCTGGCAGCTCCAGAATGAAGCTGCTGCGATTCTCAGGGCAACCTAGTAGCGATGGCCTCCAATAGCTTAATGGCCTCCAACCTAATTGCGACGGCGTCCAACTTGCAGTAATATTGCGATGGCTTCCATCCTATTAGTAGCGATGGCCTCCAACCTAGTAGCGATGGCCTCCAATAGCGATGACCTCCAACCTAATAGAGATGGCCTCCAGCGATGGCCTCCAACCCAATAGGGATGGCATCCAACCTAATATAGCGATGGCCTCCAACCTAACAGCAATGGCCTCCAACCTAATGGCAATTTGGCCTCCAACCTAATAGCAATGGCCTCCAACCGAATAGAGATGCAACTAAAGATAGCGAGGCCTCCAACCAAACAGCGATGGCCTCCAACCTAATGGCAATATGTCCTCCAACCTAATAGCGATGGCTTCCAACCTAATGGCAATATGGCCTCCAACCTGATTAGTTGCGACGGCCTCCAAGCAATTAGTGTTCCAACCTAGTAGCGATGGCCTGCAACCTAGTAGTGATGGCCCCCAACCTGGTAGCAATGCCTTCCAACCTGAGGGTGTTGGACTCCAGCCTAATAGCATTGGCCTCCAACCTAATTGCAATCGCCTCCAACCTAAGGGCCACACTAATCCAGGTTAGTGGGGATCGGAATGTGGGAGGCATTGGCCTACTTGAACCTTGCGACCAACAGCTGGTTTCGTGTCACAAGCACCCCGGCTTAGCCAACTTTTTTTGACCGTTTTTCTTTTTTGTTGAATGAGAGTGGGGGTCATAGTTAGTATTGCAAACGTAACTCTTAGAAGCACATTTGCAAAAAACAAGGTAGCGGCGTCAGTGATGACCCCGCTGTTTTCCTAGTATTCCAAACATGAAAACTTCACGAAGACGATGTTTTTAATAGTTCGCGAACTGCGTTTCGATTGTTATTTGCAGGAGAACGAACAATTTTGTCAGAATTCCATTGTGTGAAATGTGTCGGTCCGAAAAACAAATATTGGTCACCAACATAAATGACTGCGATGTCATGAGGTCATGGAACCTCCCGACATGTGAGAACCGACCAGAAAAACTATCAGGGCGGCTGTGATGCCCGCTGAAACTGCCCTGCGTGTTAACATGTCTTCGAAATTACTTTGCCAAAGGGTAGCCAAACGGCGTGTGCGCAAGAAAACATGTGTGTGCAACGCTGGCACGCTTCGTATATACATATTGGTGTGCAGAGCGCAGAAGAGTTTCCTGTGTACGGGTGTGCAATTTGCACCCGACGTTAACATTCCCAACCCCACCCCACCCCACCCACCCACCCCATGTTTTGTTTTGTTTTTGGGCCCCCGTTCAGCTGTACTATGTTTATATACATGTTATGTGTGTGCTCTTCCGCAATGCATATGACCGCCAATACTTTGGCTCAAGGTACATTTTGTGCGATAGAAAAGCCGCTTAGCTCGCCTTCGCTCGCACGCTCTTGTGGGACTTGCTAGCCTGTAAGCCGATCCAGGTCCTTACTGTTGTTTACCACTCCACTGCGGGGATTCCACCCTGACCACCCCCACATGCTATGATGTGCATGACGGACACGAATGTAAAAAAAAACCTGCTAATACCACACGAAACTACAAAGTGCCGCAATTCCGTACGAAACCGTGTGCAAACCCTCAAAAACAGCGGGGTCGTTAAAGACGCCAGCAATTACAACACATGTGTGTAACTGCTAGTTACCGTTAGTTGTTTGAGGAGAATAACGGTCGTCGGGTGTGACCCAAATGATGCAACATGCACATGCATGTGGGAAGATGGAGGGATTCGGGTGGGGGGAGATTTGGGGCAGGAAAATGACGTTTGTTTGGATGCTTGGACAAGCTTAAATGCATATCATACATGTCACAAAGTTTGCTTGGCTCAGAATGGAATTCCAAGCAGTTGACAACGCCAAAAGATCACCCAAATGATTGAGAGTTTCAAGGCTCCAGACTCCAGAGTTTGCAAGTCACCTCCGTTCCGCCACTCATCATTGCGACGCTTTTGAGGCAAGGCACGGCCCCGCCAATCCTGCTTGGACATGCTTCAGTCTTGGATGCGGCCGGCCGCATGTGGGTTCTGGGAGGCCAATACTCGCAAGGCAAAACCAACGACAAAGTGCATCTCGGCGCAAGATCTGATTGAGTGGCCTTTTAAGGTAGTTCCAGGCAGATGACCCTCTGCGTGCCTTGGTTGCCTGTTTGCCTACTGATGTTGGAAGCTACACTTCTTACTGATCCGGTGATTGAAGGGAACGGGTTGGGACCATCCTTGGAGCATGCACCATGCATGATGTAAATCCAGGAATCCCTAATATGTTTCACGACCTGAAACCTGCAAAATCGTGGGTTCCACTTCCCTTCCAACATATCGCCCCTCCTTCGGTTTCAACAAAACCCAAGAACTGGTCACCCTCGGGGACCCTCTCTAACAAAGACCTGTAGAGTTGCGTCCTGGTAGCATTTTGCAAAGGCGTTTCAGATCCATCGATTTCGCTCAATCCACTTGATGTTGTTGTGTTCCAGTCTTTGTGTTCAGCCAGTGAGGTATTATCTCGACACTTTGCTCAACTTGTTCATCCAGCTTCGTGGGTTGGCCGCGTTCTCAAAGACCCAAGATTAACGATAATCCAAACATAATTTGTTCTAAGCTTATCTAAAGAATAAAAGGTCCTATGTTGTTCCAAAATGTTCCAAATGCGTAGCAAACGGTTCTTCAACTTAGAGGTCCTGGGGGCACCCGACGTTGGTGTTCTACTCGCCATCGTCCAACAGTCGCGCTATGGCCCTTTTGTTGCGGGAACCCCTTGCAGACGTTTTAAGGAAGTCTTGGAGGAACGATGTGTTCAATTCACCTGAACTATTCAGTGTACGGTATGATTTTGCGGTTCGTGGCGGCCGCGGTTTGTGAGCTCGACAGATTGCGTTGCCCTGCCTTGATCGATTGGGGTCTCAGGGTAGTGCGTTGCACACTTTTGTGTCCTAGAGCAGCATCAAGCAAGAGTGGCCCGGTGTGTCACACAGTCTACCCAAGCCCTGCAAAACATCGTGTGTGTGTGTGCATGTATGTCAGGATGTATGTATGCGCCTGTGGACTTGGTACTGACCTAATCGAACGCCCATCAGCCATTACTGGCAGGATCCACTTGGGCCCACAGCCGATTCGATCCAATTCATACAAGCAAACAAGCACATGTTTCTGATGGCGTGCTCCAAAAATATTGTCTTATGAACAGTTGGCAAACACTTGCCGCACTGTCCGCCAGTAATACTGCTGGGCGGGTGACGTGTGGTATAGGACCACGTCAAGTTCTAAATGCCTGGAACTCTGGCCGCTAACGCAATCCATGTTTGACTAACATGCAAGTCGCTTCAAACCACGCTAAACTACATGAAAACACCAGCAGACCACCTTGCAGAGAAATGTGTTTTGCTTCTGTGCTTTGTGTCTCAGGTACTCAGTTTTGTATAGTTTTGTGGGACCAATCATCATATCATCATTCATCCTTTGTCATCCAAAGTTCCTGGCTGGGAAACCACCAAGAGAAGCAAAACAAACTGTGTTCCATGGAGTGTCTTCAGGACACCTCGCTTATGCAGAATACAGAATGGAAGATGCTCGAGGAGTTTGGTTCCGCGCCCATCCAACGCAAGAGCGGTTGTGCTGTCATCGAGACGAGCGGCAAGCTCTGGGGCTATGGTGGCTCGCTCGGGAGCCTTGAGCATGGTGCGCCGCTTCGGGCGGGTGGCTATTTTGCTTTTCGTCCGAGAGTCTTCTCCGCTCGACTCAGCCGGAATGGATGAGACACTGGGCTCGGGTGGAGGGACCGGTGGGCCTTTGATAGAGTCGGCCCATACTTGTAGGGCAGGAGATGGCGTGTTGCGATTCCTGTCCCCTTGGCAGTGGGGGGTTGAGAACATCTTCCAAATCAGGCGCCATGCTGATGGCCTCCAACATCTCCTGAACATTTGATGCAAATCTGTTCCAAGCATTGGAGAGCGCTTCACCCGCCTGTTTCTGGAGTTGGTTCTGCTGCAACGGTGTAAACGGTTTACGGTGCCAAGCCCGGAGGTGTTTCCAGAAGCGGCTTCTTGTCAGATTTGGGTAACTTTTGGCCGGGGCTTGGGAAGATGCTGCAATTGAATCATGTTGCGAGCGACTCTTTGGGGTGGAGCCGCTCTTCGCCACAAACACAACTACCCGGATTGATGCGGTTGTTCCATGTCCAATTCATTCCAATTCTGAAGGGGCTGAGAAGGAGCACGCCTGATATGATTTGCACAACGCATTCATGATCCTAAGCTCGAAGCTGACCTAGCCAAAGGGCTCCACAAATCCCAAGTGCCCCAGAGGCCCAGCGCGTGTCCTCTAAAATCGAGTTGCATCATCAGCCTTTTTGCCGCCTTTGCCCCTTGCAGGTACCTTTGGGGATGACCTCTATTGGTTGGATACCACTGGACCAGCGCCGACCACAGCCACGAGCACCACGACCCGACACCCGAAGGATCTAAACCCCAACCACAGCGGTGGCCACCCGAAAGATCCCAACAGCAGCGGTGGCCACCCGAAAGATCCCGACAGCAGCGGTGGCAGCACGATTCTAGCGTCACGGCATGCACATGTGATGCTCAAGAAAAAGACCGAAGGCTCAATCGTTCAAGTTCGGAACCTCCCCATGTTGTAAGTACCTGACAGCATTATATCCCTTGCCAACAAACAGAAATTTCAGTTGTGGTTCCATTCTAACTGGCTCCTGCCAAGAGCATGTTGCCGACTGGGGCACTATCGAAGCCATGGAGCTAAGTAGACCTCCATGCCATTGAAGACTTGTGGCAAAACCATATCTGTGATTTTGCATATTATATATACACGATTATATACGTATATATATATATACATGCATGCATGCATGCCTATATATATACATTGATATATACACCCTCCGGCCACTGGGGAGATCTGCAACTTCGGGCCTTGGAATCCAGTTTCCGAAGAAATACACCGGCACCTGGGATGGTGGGGCAAACCGGGGTGTGAACCTATAGAGCAATTCTTCCAAGAAGTGTGCAAGAAGTGTGCATGTAGGTGTTCCGTGGTTGATTCACCACGGCATTTGCTTCCAATCCAAGGTGATTGTGCTTCTGCTGGTCGCTGCGGCTCTCATCGGGGGTGGAGTGTTCTTCTTCCGGCGACGTCGTGACATGAGGCTGATGCAGGACATTGGAGAGCCGCGACAGGTTGAGCTGAGTGAGACTCGTGCGTAGAGATCATGCCACGAGCCTGCGATCCTTGCAGAGCAATTATTCAATTATTCTTGACGGGTTTTCTGTATACTTTGATATGTTATATATTATATATATACCCCTGACCCTCGCTCGCCGCCGTAATAAATGTTCGACAGTTGTTTCCCACACCCGTCGCTGATCTTTCCCATCGTCGCTTTGAGCTGCGTGATCTCGCCAATTGTCGCTCACTGACAGCAGTCAGCATTTCATCTTGATTTTGCTGCAGGTGGAAAAAAGAGCATGTATACATTTATTCTATCAAGAACGGTTGTTGGTTCAGGGTAGTTTTCGATCATTTTGTGCTTGATTCCAACTCGCCTTACTGCTAGGAGCAAGGACGCTACTAGGGGCTCCTGGCCATACTACTGGGAGCAAGGACGCTACTAGGGGCTCCTGGCCTTACTACTAGGAGCAAGGACGCTACTAGCGGCTCCTGGCTGCACTACTAGCAGCAAGATGCTATAGTAGGGGCTCGTAGCCTCACTACTCGGAGCAAGGACGCTACTAGGGGCTCCTGGCCTTACTACTAGGATACTAGGAGCATGGACGCTACTAGGGGCTCCTGGCCTTACTACCAGGACCAAGGACGCTACTAGGGGCTCCTGGCTTTACTACTAGGAGCAAGGACGCTACTAGGTTCTCCTGGCCTTGCTACTAAGAGCAAGGACGCTACTAGGGGCTCCTGGCCTTACTGCTAGGAGCAAGGATGCCACTAGGGGGTCCTGGCGTTACTGCTAGGAGCAAGGACGCTACTAGGGTTCCTGGCCTTACTACTAGGAGCAAGGACGCTACTAGGGGCCCCTGGCTGTGCTGCTAGGAGCAGGGGCTCCTGGCCTTACTACTCCCATCACTTGCGCCACGTCTGCCGCGCTTCCCGTGGTCCTACACCGTATTGGTGGGTACCAGGGAGTTGGTGAAATATCAAGATGCTAACAAATCACTGGAACTGTACAGAATGACCACCCTCTAACTACGTGAGACCGAACGTCCGCGTGGCACGAAGATGAGTGGGCATGGAATTATGGATTAATTACGAATTGTCTGCAGCCGGGATAGGAACAGAGCCCAGGTCCCCCCGACGATGCCAGGCCTTGCGAAGATTCCTCCGGTATAAGAACGATTGACGAAATGTGAGGTTGATTGCATCAACGGCTGGGAAATGATTCTGAACGAATTGCATGGGAACCAGGCCATCAGGATGGTATGGTGGTCGGCAGTTCAAATTTTCCGCATATTTGAGAAGGGTGCGCTGCACTGCACCTGCATTGGGAATTTCAGGACGAAGAGGAAATCCTCCGGTATAAGACCGACCCCATCCGACTTTGGTGAGACTGAGGGAACCCGTTTTAGAGTATGTTGGCAACAGAGGCGTACTGGAGTAACCTTGAAGGTAAAGTACAATGGTACGAAATGCTTCCGCTTGTTCACGGAGCGATCGTCGAGGCACCGGAAGGGCGAGAACGCGAGGGTCTTGCCAATGGAGCGGCTTAGCGCGAGTAGATGTGTCAAGGCGGACCCAAGTAGGGAATTGAAGACCTGTGTTCACGATAAATGCAATGGCAAGTTCATGCCAAGTGATTCCGTCGGTTATTAGGTTGTCTGTGAATTGATCGTCAGGGGATGGCCACTGTAGGGAAGCACAAAAACGAAGCACCAAGTCGGCATACTGGTTTCCCCAAACACAGGCGGTGATGAACGCAGGATGAATCTCAGGTTGGTAAAGCATGGCAGGAGGTGGAACACAATATCGTTCGCGTGCACGAAAGATAGTACCCCAGTCCGTGTGAAGATCGGCGGATGGTCCTGTTGAGGTACGCTGGGTCTGTGCCTGTTTGAGTTGTGTATGATGCAAGTTTAAAGCAGCGAGGTACTCTACAATACATCGTGTCTGAGTGTACTGGTCATTATGCCACAACTGTGCATCCCGAAAAAGGGAATCAACAACTGGATGATCAGTCTGTCGAGCCCGGACTGCTGCAATGTCCGCCCACGAGTTTCCCAATGCATCCTCTCGAGCAGTACCAGGGGGCATTTGCGCGATATCCTGATGGGAACGAACTTTACGCAGGATGAATTTAGAAGGCTGCCAATAATCAGCTATCAATTGCAGAAGGTCTGCATTAGCTAGCCGATGCCACGAGGGAAAAACATGAGGTCGAGTCACTTGACGAATAGTATTTATAACATACTGAGAATCAGTAGTAATGACGAGGGTATGCGGCCATTGTTGTTCAGAGGCATGGCGAACTATCCAAGTGACGGCAGCAAGTTCAGCCCGGGCAATTGATTGAATACCCTGGACGTGCTGGATCTTGATCGTAATATACGGGGTGGGAGAGGAATCAGGCAAGAATTGAATAACTGACCAAGCAGCTCGCCGAGTTTCTGGATTAAGAGGGGTATCGGCTGAGCCATCGGTAAAGAAGTAAAGGATGTTGTCCGTTTGATGAATGGTGGTATGGCTAGTATTGGACCCTCGATATGACAACAACTGGCGCAGCTCAGCCATCTTAGGGAATGAAACTGGCAATGGCAGCCAGAGTTTATGTGGATTGTGTGTCAAATACGTAACGGCCTGTGGATGTTTCTGACGAATGGACGCAAACGCAGGACAATGGAGTTGTTGATGGGCGTGGGTGTCTATGGCATCACAAAAAGGGCATTGAGCTGTCACTGTAGAGGTCCATAGGGCTTTGACCGCTCCCACTTGGTACCCCCCCGTAAGGTTATAGGCGATCTGCCGCAAAGCTGTGACTGACAATGTTCTGAGAACCCGAGACAAAATCGTGAAATCAAATGGGTGGTCGGTCACGCCTTTACGATGGCATATTTGTCTATTAATTTGGTAGGACCCGGCATGTCGGAGTGTCTGACGGATTTGGCGAATGGAAGCTTGTCGGATGGATACTGAGAGGTAACCATCTAGTGTCAGGTGTCCAGTGCAATCCAACGACCATCCAACCAAATTTAAATATCTTGCTAGAGCGCCTGCTGGGCCGATCACGGCACCTGTATGATGGACGACGGCATTGAGGAACTTGGTGGCAAGACTCGAGTTGTGGTGGAAAAGACGACGTAAAAATGCGAGGGCGGTGGATATCACATAAAGCAATGGATCTTGCAGTTGGGGAGAGAAAGCATGGACAGCTAGCCAACTAGAGACTTGGGACTCAGGTCCCACAAGTGCAATGGCGGCTTCACCGCGGAGTGTGCGAAAATGCTTCTCCCCAACGATTTGAGTTTCAGCCCCAAAGAATGCGTGGGGCCAGACCGCTGTCTGAATGAAACGTGCCTTTTGGAGGAGGTCTGCATGGAACCGTCGAATCCGTTTGCATCTCTGGATCGCACTGCTGATCTTTGTTTTCAAGTGACCGAGTGTGATGTGTCGTGTGTAATGTGTCATGCATCCAAGGTCTTTTGTAGAGTTAAGGATCGGGATCTTATTGTCATCGGAGAATTCGAGTTGCAAGAATTCCTGCCATTCCCGACGGGCGTCGGCTGTAGCACCCCACACCCATGATTTCGCATAATCTATAGACATGCGAAGGCTGGACACGAGTTGTTGGACCTTAGCAAATGCTTGAATATTATCTCGTTGGTTTGTCGTTAAGTAGGACCAGTTGTCGGCATAAGCATATGGAAAGACCGTGGGCGTGTGAAGAGTCCAGTAAAAGGCGGATGAAACGACAAGCATAGCGCAGACTGACAGGCTGTCACCTTCGGGGACACCGGTGGTCATGTGAATGGGGGGGCCGACATTGTTACGAACCTGCAGGCGTCTGGTCAGCCGACGTAAATTCATAAACCAAAATTGAACTGAATCTGGGGGAGCCCCATGGTGAACTAGCAGATGAAAGATAACTCGCCATGATGATCAAGTGTGATCAAGTGTGAAGCCACGCCATGGCAGGGACTGTTTTTTGGCAGATTCGATCTGAAATTGCTGTAAAAATGTAATGTCCTGGACTCCTCGAAATGGCAATCCCCCGGAGATGGCACTTGGCCAAGTTTGTGCCCACTGGCTTAACAACTGATCAGCGATGATTTTAGAAGTGAGACGGCTGATATAACCCATGATAGTAATGGGACGACCATCAGTGATAGAGGTTGCCGGATTGCGTTTGGCCAAAAGGATTACGCGAGCAATGAGATGGTGTGCAGAGAGGCCTTGTGGCCAGATAATTGCTAAAATATGGGCTAAATCGAGGATGGCTTCAAAAGGTAGGTTTTGAAGTTCCTCAGCTCTCCAGCCGTCTATGCCCACCGCTTTATATGGTTTAAGACGACGTATGGTCTGTGCGACAATGCGCGGGTCTGCCCAATGGACTGGAAGAGTGGCGGTGGGGGTATGCGAGCTGTCAACGAATTCAGCGTCTCTTGCCATGGTTCATCCTGTTCTTCTTCGACTGGAGTGTCGCGACTCCAGAACTGAGACCAGTAGTCATGGAAGGGTGCGGCCATTTCATCGAGCTCAAATGCATACTTATCTTGACGAAGGGTGTCTTGGGTAGGTGCTACGCCTTCAAGGACCTGACAAGATAGGACGTGATCGTGTTGTTCCATGACTTTGCGCTGGCCTTACTACTAGGATACTAGGAGCATGGACGCTACTAGGGGCTCCTGGCCTTACTACCAGGACCAAGGACGCTACTAGGGGCTCCTGGCTTTACTACTAGGAGCAAGGACGCTACTAGGTTCTCCTGGCCTTGCTACTAAGAGCAAGGACGCTCCCAGGGGCTCCTGGCCTTACTGCTAGGAGCAAGGATGCCACTGGCGTTAGTGCTAGGAGCAAGGACGCTACTAGGGGCCCCTAGCTGTGCTGCTAGGAGCAGGGGCTCCTGGCCTTACTGCTAGGAGCAAGGACGCTACTAGGGGCTCCTGGCCTTGCTACCGAGGAGCAAGGATGCTAGCAGGGGCTCCTGGCCTCACTGCTAGGAGCAGGGACGCTACTAGAGGCTTCTGGCCTTACTACCAAAGGACGCTACTAGGGGTTCCTGGCCTTGCTACTAGGAGCAAGTACTACTAGGGTCTCCTGGCCTTACTGCTAGGAGCAAGAACGCTACTAGAGGCTTCTGGCCTTACTACTAAAGGATGCTACTAGGGGTTCCTGGCCTTACTGCTGGGAGCAAGGACGCTACTAGGGGTTCCTGGCCTTGCTACTGGGAGCAAGTACTACTAGGGTCTCCTGGCCTTACTGCTAGGAGCAAGGACGCTACTTGGGACTCCTGGCTGTACTACTAGGAGCAAGGATGCTACTAGGGGTTCCTAGCCTTACTGCTAGCAGCAAGGACGTATGGCCTTACTGCTAGGAGCAAGGACGCTACTAGGGGCGTCTGGCTGTACTACTAGG